>JAJJMA010222594.1:0-11477 GCA_023529015.1 Papaver nudicaule | reverse complement strand
TAAGTTTGCTTTCCAAACTTAAGTCCACCGACCCATATCCTACAAGTAACACATACAAATTTATGAAAAGAACCAAATTGCTTCAACCCAGTCAGTACACATGACTAAATTAGGGTTTAAGAAAGAAACTGTGTACTACTGCCCTGTTGAATAGACTTAAGTGTAGCGAACATAACAAACAAAAATGTAGAAATGAAAAGAAGGGAAACCCATTACTCTAGATCAAACTGCAATGAACTTTTTTAAGCCTTAAAACATCGGAAGGATATTAGCACACACCATGAGAGAACAAAAACAAGGAAATCAAAGTTCCTTACTTGAAACAACAACAATTTTCTTTGTTTGGAGGAGAAGGAGATGAGAGTCTTTGATTAAACCAAACCAGCAACACTAAACAATTACTGTAAATAAAATGATGAAACTTGAAGAGGAGTTGAAAAGTGAGAAGAAAGAAGTAGTAACTAGAGTCCAGAAGTGGTCTAAATCTAAAAAGAAGCTTTCTTTCACGAGAAAACGGCAACAGTGTTCAACTGTAGCTGGGAAATACTTTTTGTATTCAACTGTTTCGAAAATAGAAGTCCATGTCTGTTCCGAGTTGCCTAGGTGAATCGTCGAGTCGAATCGGCGATTAGAGTTAACCGTCCAGGTTGGTTAGTTGAGTTTGGGTCGGGTTTTGGTGAATGGGTTTTCTGTAATCCGGTTTATTGTAACCCGATTTTAATAAATGGGTACTCTTTATTACCTCCGCATCTGCTGGCTGAAATAGAGATTGCAGAGAGAGAGATGGGAGGAGGTGGAGTCATAAGAGCAGCAGCAAAGATTGGGAGTGTCAGTTTTCCTGGATCTCGTTCATTAGTACCTACTGAGAATCAAGAAAGCAAAATCAAATCTTCTCGTTCTTGAATTTCTATCACTGTAATTGAAACCCTAGTTCTTCAAATCTCTTATATTTGTATCGCTGGTACAATTGCAAAGATTTGCTAGAATAATAACTCTAGGGTTTTGATTTACTTAGAAAATTTTATGCTTAGTAACCGAAAGAAGGTCTGTCAAAAAACAAACCCTAACTCTAATAACTCAATTTCTTTCTCTACAGTTTCATTATTGTTTTTGTTTTTTCAAAATAAAGTGATTCAAAATTGTTTATTGTTCCTCTTAACTTGATTATTGAACTTAAGGTTTTATTTACCAAGAAAACAAACTTCTTTTGATTTTAAGGGATGTATTTGTTGATACAGGAACAAAGAGATTCGTCTGGAAGATGTTCTTTTTTTTATCAAGATGTTCTTAAACCCGCCGCCATTAAACCTTCAAGATCTATTTTATTGGGGTTGTATAATTTATTCTTCAATTTCTGTAAATCTCCAAACCCTGTTATGCAATTGATGATTATTAAGAGATTTTTATTTGAGTTTGACCTTGTTAAACTGTTATGCTGTTGTAGGGTTACAGCTCCTTTCTATTAAGACAGTTTCCATTTGATGTTCTGCAATTATGCAAGCTTCAAGCAGATTTAAATAGGTCACAAGCTTGCCGTTAGCATCTTCCTCTAGTGTTGTATGCCAAATGCTTTCAAATATATTGATTTCAGCATTTGCTTATGTAGGCAAAGAGGGGTTAAAATGATGCGGAGAAGGATGGTGTCGGACAAATGAGCATTTATCTAATACAAGTGGTGTTTGATCATGCTGGTGAGATACATAAGTAGGTATCTCTTTAGGTGTCTACGGAGATTGTGGTGGAGCATGGGTTGATGAGGAGTAAGCATGTATCTAAACCAAGTGCCTTTTGGCATGTTTATTGAAGTCATAGCAGTTCAGTGTCACTATAATATGGGAGGTATACCTACAAATTATCATGAAAAGGTAAAAATAGAAGCCATTTTTTGTCCTTGAAAAGAAATCTGGTTTGATCTAAATGCCATGTCAATTTCTGTGTATATTGTCACTTACAATGTATGTGTTTGGTATGGTAGATTGTTGTATGAAAGGAGATATTCCAGATTCCTGGATTAATGGCTGGACAAAAACATTGGAGAGTGATGCTGGACAGGAAACCATTGAATGGCTCGATAAACTCAGGAACTCAGATGGCTTACTGCCAACTTCAAAGATCCATCTGAATATGCAAAGAGCGATGCAGAATAATGGTACCATTTTCCTTACCCAGGAAACTTTAGTAGAAGGTATACAATTAAATGATATTTTCTTTGATTAAATAGATTGTTATGCAGCATAAGCATCTATGGATGGGAGTGACTGATAGCATACCCTAGCCTATCTCTTGCAAATACCACTATTGATGTACCAATATGCACTTATTTGTGTGTTAGTGCTCAAGATACACAAGGTAAATTCTTTTCAAAACTATTATAATTCTCATTTGTGTGCCTGAAATTACACTCTTCTTGTGATTACAGTTCTGCTAATTTTATCTCATTTTTTGAATGCCTCCTCTTGTTTGCAGTTTTAGGATCATTTCAATCTTTTAAACTTGCTAAGAAAGCTGGAACGAAAGCTGATTGCAAATTTCAATTATCCACTTGTGACAAGAGTGGAAATATTGATGCCATGTTCGAAGTGATTAAGCTGCAATTTTTTCTTCATGTTTACAGAGAAACTGGAAGTGTCGTTTGCCAAGATGGTCTTTGTAGTTTCAATTCTAAAGTCCACTCATATTTTTATTATATCTTTAAGTTTTGAAACAGAATTAGTCCAACATGTATAATTAACAAGTTATGTTAGTCATCTGTTCTTAAAGAGATGTGTTGGTCATACTCTAATCCTGTTGAATTCTGTTTAGTATATATGATTGCATAATATTGTCCAAATGTATTTTAATCAACTGATTGAAACCATTTTTTGCTGCAGGTGCGCCATTTTGAAGTTTGTGTTCAGTTCATCATTGGGAAGTTTATAATTTGGCTGGTTTTCAATTTATCTTTTACTCCTAAATGTAATCATTTGTTATCTCAGTTATTCCTAATGTAATCAGCAGTGATGAAGACAATGTGTAAGCGATAGCGGTCTGTATAATTAAGAAATCGTTGTGAAATGCTTGAATGGGTCGGGTGGCCTGTTTATATCTTAATTAAATGTTTTTTTATATAACTAGTCTTGATGACTATTTTATTTGAGTTAGAATATAATTTTTTTACCAGGGACTAAAATTATTCTACTAGTAGCGCATTTTAGTTGATGTCTTACCAGAGGGGTTGATGTCGGACTAAAATTACAAGAGGGGTTTGTGTCAGACTAAAATTGTTTTACCAGAGGGATTTGTGTCAGACTAAAATAGTCATACTGGTAGTGCATTTGAGTTGGACTAAATTTGTCTTATCAGTATCGGGTTTGCCCAACTAAATTTGTTGCTAGTAGTTTCTACTATTAGTTCATGTTTGTGCATGAGTCTAACTAATATAGCCTACAAAAAACTGCGAAACTGCTAAAGGTTAACAATGCCAGTTTTTTGTCAAACTCTTCTAAATACAAAAATATTGCGGCCATTCATGGGATTATCCTAGGGTGACCCACTTTTGAAGTGGGATGTATTTCTCCAGCAGCAGCAGCCATGAGAACTTTTATTGTTGCGCTGCTTGATGATGCCATAATTGCAGTAAAAGCTCCTGCCAAGTTTCAAATAGCAGTGAGACATGTTCACTGGCAATCCAAAATTCAAGTAACTAAGACAGCCAAGTGTTTGCTCCTTGATGGCAAGCCCTACCGTACTCCAACATCAAAGAAAATCCACATCAAAGAAGGCCGTTGAAACATCAAAGAGTTGTTTCATTTTTCATTTCACTCACCTAGTAATCTACAAAAATTGGGTAAACAAACCAGAGTTTTTAATAATAAACCTACCTTTCCGCACATTGTGAAACATCAAGGGCTTTAATAACAAACCAGAGTTTTTAATAACAAACCAGGCCCTTGGGTTTTAACTTTAACCCCAAGGGCTTCCTCGTTACGAATGGCAAACTAGATTAAGGTGTAAGAAGGTTGCTGAAACATCAAATATTTGTTTCATTTTGCATTTCACTCGCCTTGTAATCTAAAAAAACTGGTACACGAATCAGAGTTTTAATAATAAACCTACCTTTCAACACATTGTAGTACAAAATTAATCCTACCTGTAAGCACATTAAAGTACAAAAGTAACCCTACCTTTCAGCACATTGTAATACAAATTTAACTAGGTATATAAAATCGCACTACATTATATATAAAATGGATTCTTTCAGCACATTGTGGTACAGAAAAGGCACAGAAAACACAATTAGTTTGGATTGCATGTCACACAACAATGATGGTTTCTCACTTACCTGCATAATGACAGTAATAAACAGCTTGGGGAAATTGAAAAGATCATTCAGAGAGTTTTA
Organism: Papaver nudicaule; assembly: GCA_023529015.1. Classification (NCBI taxonomy): domain Eukaryota; kingdom Viridiplantae; phylum Streptophyta; class Magnoliopsida; order Ranunculales; family Papaveraceae; genus Papaver; species Papaver nudicaule. Next base: position 7,096 of record JAJJMA010222594.1, on the reverse strand, counting down.
GGGAATCGAAAAAGTGTGATGATGAGTTTCGTGGGGAGTTGAGGAGAAATGAATTTTGTTAGATGGTTGCGTATGGAACTTGACCGAACTCTCTTGAGAACCCAAAAGATTAGTAACTGCCACAATTAAATGGTCTTTAATGGACCAAATTTGGGCACTATAAAGAGAGTTACAGGGTAACTTCTTAATATTATCACCAAAAGAAGAAAAAAAGAGGTTTTTAAGAGTACCATTAGACGAAAATGGCAGGATCATCAGAGAAAACAAATGCAAATGAGACACCAAAAAAGAGTGATGAGTTTGAGTTATCAAAGGGTTTGGCACTGAATTTGGATTCTGAGGAATTGGGACTGTTGATTCAATCTTTACAGCAGGAATATGAAGATCGTATAGCCAAGGAGGAGGCTGCAGCCAGAGATCGACGCATGAGGGAGGAAATTGAAGCCCGTCTACGTCAAGCCAGGATGGAACTGGAGAATAGGATGGTGGTGCATGCATCTGAATTCGAGGATTGGAGTCGTAGAAGAGAATCCTACATTTCTCGATTAAGAGGACAACAACAAGTTTTGTCAGATGAAAAAGAAGACCACGGAGCAGAAGGGAAGTGCAGAGGCAGCGAAACTGAGTCTGGAAGTGATGATGAAGATCATCTTCAAACTCATCCCAACGCAATGGCGATTGAGTCAGGCAAAGAGGAGGTTTATCAGCGCAGGGAACAGAGACGAAGGGAGGCCCTATTTCAAATCTACTGGAAGGAGAAGACTGAGAGGCAAAGAAAATTTTCTCGCACCATGAAGGAGAAGTTACCAGGAGAGGGAAGATCAGAGAGAGTTGAAGAGGATTCCGCTGATTCTGGAAAGGATTCAGATGAGGAGGAAGAAGAGGAAGAAGAGGAGGATGCAGAGATGAGAGATTATGGGCCTGCAAGTTCTGACAGCGATGGTGGTGATCTTGATGATGGTGGTTATCATGATGAAATGGATGATTATGAAGATGAATCTGATGAGGAAGAGTACTATTAAGTCTCCCTTTGAGTTTCCATGAAGTAAGTATTCCTTTTTTTTCCTGTTTTTGTTCCTGAAGATTTTTGTGAAGATCCAAATAGCTTTCAACAGCATTTGCGATATCTATGACGAATCGTTCCATCTTGGCAGCAAAATTTTCAGCAGAAACCTTTGAAGGAAGAACACTAATGGAGCTTATATCTTTGTAGATCTTCTCCTTTCTTTTTACAAGTATTTTGTTATGGTTGGTAGTAGTGCTGGAAGTGGTAATACTGTAATGATCTTTAGGATTTGTACTAGTTTTATGGTACTGCTTATAAGGAGCAGTTTGATTGTGAATATCTTTATGGTTGTTGCTGGTATTTTGGGTAGTAATTTGTAAGACGGACGGATTGAAATAGATTTTCTTTAGTATGTAAGTGGTACTGTTTTTGTTATTTGTGGTTTGAGTTGAAGCTAGACGATGATGATTAGCCTTTAAGATATTACTCCTGAGATTTTGGTAGTAAGTATTGATATAACTGTGTAGATGATTACTAAAAGTAGAATGAACGTAGCTAAGATTTTGAAGCAGGTAATGAAGATTGAAGAAGGCTAAGAAAAGATGCAAAATATTTTTCAAGAACTTCATGCTGATGTCATGATGACAAACCAGGCGAAGGATCTGGTGGTGTAAATGTTGTTGCAATCAGGCGTGATGATGACAAGTCTTCAACATATAATGTAGCATAAAAATATCTGGGTAAACGAACCCAGAGTTCTTATAATAAACCTACCTTTCAGCACATTTTGTAGTATAAAATTTACCCTGCCTATCAGCACATTGTAGTATAAAATTAACCCTACCTATCAGCACATAGTAGTACAAAATTAACCCTGCCTATCAGCATATTGTAGTACAAAATTAACCTTACCATCAGCACATTGTAGTACAAAATTAGCTGGGTATGTAATATCTCACTACATTGTTTGTCACCCACTTAAGACACTGTATTTCATTTGGATGACGGGGTGACGGCATCTGTCGGATATACCTATGTTTGGTTTATGGGTTTGCTTGGATTTTGGTCAGGCAAAAAACACTAATTGACTACTCTTTGATCTTTTTTGGGTTTTCAAAGTTAACTGGTATGGTTGCATATATTAACTCCAGTCAATATGAAGCATTGTGTATTAAATTATACTTGTACGTGTCGGTAGCCAGCAACCGGTTTTTGTTTTTATTGGGAATCCTGAAACAACAATGTAATTCACCGTAATAGAAGAAAATCTATACATACAAGTTTTAACTTTAACCCAAGGGCTTCCTCGTTACGAATGGCAAACTAGATTAAGGTGTAAGAAGGTTGCTGAAACATCAAATATTTGTTTCATTTTGCATTTCACTCGCCTTGTAATCTAAAAAAACTGGTACACGAATCAGAGTTTTAATAATAAACCTACCTTTCAACACATTGTAGTACAAAATTAATCCTACCTGTAAGCACATTAAAGTACAGAATTAACTCTACCTTTCAGCACATTGTAATACAAATTTAACTAGGTATATAAAATCGCACTACATTATATATAAAATGGATTCTTCTACAACATCATAACCAATTTTGCATGACACTTTCATTCTCCACCCTGCTGCAATCTAAATCCCTTAGAAAAACTTCCATATAATATTCAGACTTCAGTAAATGCCACATAGCAAACCATTTGTCACACGATACTCCCGCCAGAGAGAAAGTTCAACATATATTTTGTTAAACCGTCTGATGATTCATCCATGCTTATAGATCTCGAGCCTGGAACACTCCAAAGCCTCATCCTAAAAATGGTAGAAAGAGGTTGTAATTAACAGGAATTGCACAACAAAATAAAATGATGCGAGATCTTACGTGCAATCTGTTCCACAAGATACAAGAATGCAGCCATCAGTGGAACCTGACAAACCCCGAACAGCACCCTGATGACCTGGGAACTGGCAAATTAATGGTCTTTCTTTATTTGAGATATTGACACAAATCAGACTTCACGTAAACCCTATCTAGCTTAAGAGAACAATCTTATGACATATCCACTTGATACCACAAAGATCAATGTCGAAACTTCCATTTGCATAAAAGAGTAAGATTGCTATCAAAATATCAAACACACCTGGAGGCAATATCCCAAAGGTGAATGTATGTCAAATAAGAGAGGAACATAACAATGCGTCAATGCTCTTGAATCTGTATTTGATCAAAAGTTGCAGGCACAAATTACAAATCGCAATACCTCCATCCATGGAACCCGAAAAAATCCCTTTCAGGTGGTTACGATTCTTTGCCATACACAAGACAGCATCGATATGCCCAGCAGCCATAGTGCACTCTTCCGCAACATCATAACCATTTCGATCGACTTCCAACCATTGGAAAGCGTCATGTGACAAAACACACTTAAACCTGGAACACCATATGAGAGTCAGAGACTGGCTCAAAGCATCATAATGTAGGATATGTAAGAGCTAAACATATGCTTGTTTGGCCCTAACCAACAACAACAAGTACTAAAAGACACCATAGATTTGGAAGTTCAAAAGGTTTCCAAAATTGAAGGAAGGTAAAACTGCAATCATGCACCATTTCTATTCATGGGACCGGCTGCTATTCCTGGTGCTATTTTAAAGATATTTCAGCATGCAAATGAATGATGTGCAGATGAACAAGATATGTATAAAGAGGAAGAAGATTTATGACTTGCATGAGTGATTAGATGAAATAAAGTAGCTAACTCTGAATTGTTCTTCATACAAAATACATATTATATATATATACATACGAACAAAAGAATCAAATAGTTATGGGACATCGTGAATAGATGATGCACGTGGACTAATCCCACGGATATAAACCCCGTATGTTCATTTGAGTTTCTTTTTCTAGTTATCAATACAATCAACATTTTGTTCATTAGTCCTAGCATACATTTCAGCTAAACAATTGTATCTGCATACATTTTACCCGAAAAATGGTTGTTTTCTCTGTGACAATCTCTTCAAATCTCCGACTTAGTAACCGAACATTAGTCCACCATTAGCAGCCATAATACAGGAAAGGATAACAGGTGTTATTTTTACTTCAGATTATACTCAATTTCTATTCATGGGAGCAGCTGTCATTCCTGGTGCCATTTTTTACTTCTCAATGAAGATATTTCAGCATCCACATGAATGATGCGCAGTAGCATTGAAGTAGCAGTTTGTAAATTGTTCTTCACACAAGATGCATATGTATATATGGAGGAACAAAAGAATTAAAGATGAACCGGGTAGAGGAACCCAAAGTTCCAATGTAGCATAACATTAACTAGCATAAAAATAACTGGAGTACTAAATAAACCCACATTTCAGCACATTGTAGAACAAAATTATCCCTACCTTTAAGCACATTGTAGAACAAAATTAACCATACCTTTCAGCACATTGTAGTACAAAATTAACCATACCTTCAGCACATTGTAGTATAAAATTAACCCTTTCTTTCGGCATATTGTAGTACAAAATTATTAAGACAAGCAAATAGGGCTTCTCAAACTTCTTATTGTTAGCGACAGCCGGGTGCAAATAATGTAGCTACTATCAATTAAATACCCTCTATTTATATGGAAGGTTTTTATGCATACACGGTCAGGTTTTTATGCATACACAGTCAGCCACGATTCTAGGTAAGCCTAGACAAATCTTTTGTTTTTGAAGTTATCAGGTCACAGTGCTTCCACCTATATACATACTGTTAGTATTAAAAATAGGCTCTATCATATGTATCTACCTATCGCTCGCTAATAGCATGGTAACACTTGCAGATACATAGCTTCATAAATCCATAAGCAACCGAGATTTTGTTGTCATAAACCAGGAATACCATATACGTTCAGACCCCAGAATTACAACACTATGAAGAACAAAACAACTCAGAACATGAATATATATAAACAGTTTTCTAAACATCCTTACACTCACTTCATAAAAGTGAAATCAAAAACATACCCATGCTTTAAAACATCATGAATCAAGTAAACAAACACAACTTGCAGAATATATAGAAAAAAATCCCACACAAATAAGCTCAAAGCAAAATTAAAAACCAAAAACAAGTAATAGAGTTTATACTCGCATCTTCAGGGAGTTGTACTTCAATCTTCTAGGAGTGGTACTTCAGTCTTCTTCTGTGATTTTCAAAGACAAGATACAAAATCAATTTTCTAGGGTTTACAAAACCCTAAAAAATCTGTGAGGATGAACAGAGCTGATTTGTTCCGACGGTGAAATCAAAAGTTTTGGGTTCACATGAATGTGTGTTTGCAGAAACAATGGTAATGGTTAATTGCCTAAATCACAGTTTTCTCTCTTTCTATTCTTCTCTTCCTTTCTCTTCTCTTCTCTCGTCTCTCTTTCTCTTCTGCTGTTTAAGGCAAAAATCACTCAATTCTGGTATAAAAGGGTGGGGGCTATTGTGGGAAGTTTATTTGGGTTGTTGGGTTAATGTGGGTCGGGTCAAGAGCTAACTAAGGTTAGTTGGCTAACTGTAGCTAAGGTTAAGCAGTCGGGTTGAGTTAATTTTTGAATCGTGAATAGTTGACTGGATCGGTCAGCAACTCGGAACAGACATGGACTTCTATTTTCGAAACAGTTGAATACAAAAAGTATTTCCCAGCTACAGTTGAACATTGTTGCCGTTTTCTCTTCTTTCACACTTCTTCTTCTTCTCAGACTGTACGTCTGGAGTTGTCTTGTCTCTCTACAGTAATGATATTTTTGGGAATCTCAAAGGTTTGACTAGAGAGAAAAAAAAAAATCTAAGCTGTATAGTACTATAAGTTGCGTGGATGCCCATGTTGTTCTTTGTTTCTATCTATCCAGTCCACTGGACTGGAAGCAGAAGAATTACCAAAGTGGAATGAGTCGAATGACACAGCTGCATGGTGCAATAAGAAAGCAAAATCCAGTTCAGTGTCAAAATTCTCCACCTTTCCATCCATTGCCTACCATACCAAGCCCAATGACCCATCACGAAGTTGGAAGTTGGAACCATGTCAACAACTGGTTTAAAGTATAATTAGGAAAACACTTCATTACTGGACTAAACAACTGGTTTAAAGAATAGTTAGGAAAAAAACTTCATTACTGGACTAAACAACTTAGATTGTTTTGGCTTTCTGTAAGGAGAGTTTCAAGCCATAACGGATAACGATTGTACAAGAAAACAACAGGACTCTGCAGTGACGGAGCCAGAATTTTCGGTTGGGTGGTGCATTATAAAATAATTTTTTTATCTTAAGTCATCTTGTTTCTTTTACACCCCAATAATTATAATTTACATCATGTGCAATAAATAAACATAGTAAATTGAATATTGAATTTATCATGCCAAGAAAATCAAATTGCTCGGGAAGTAGATGTCACAGTAGTACAGTGGTAAAGTTGTTGGGTGATGACACTAGCGACCTAAATTCGAAATTCGTCTGCATCAGGGTGGGTGGTATTTTTCTTTATTTCTTTGCCTAGCTACCTGGGCTTGTAGGTAGTGGACTTCGGTCCAACTTTAATATAACCTTCAAAATTCAAAAAAAAAAAGGTGATAGAGGGGGAATTGGCGACAAATATTTTGTAACAGTTGTTTCTATTGAATTAGAGTTTAACACACTTATAATTGCAAGGATTCAAGTGTTAAAGTTTAAAAATTTTGGTCACATAACTAGTGTGACCAAAGAGTTTAACACACTTATAAGTGTTACAAAGTTACCAATATTAAAAAAAAAAGGATTTCGGGTGGTGTCATGGAACCACCCAAACACAATGTGGCTCCATCCCTGACTCTACTTAGCTTCTTGGGATAGATTATGAGCTATCTCATTAGCCTCCTTGGGAACATAAGAACAGGACCAACTCAACTCTGCCTAAGATGACATTGACCACATTTAAGCTATCTCCCTCCAAGTCAAAATGTAGTAGAGTTGATTGCTGAATTGCCCCGTGTGATAGCCTCCAAAGCAGCCAATGCCTCAGCTTTCTCTGCATCTTCTGTTGTTCCAAGGATACAACCTGCTCCATTAAAATGTCC
>JAJJMA010222593.1:0-11296 GCA_023529015.1 Papaver nudicaule | reverse complement strand
TTCATGAACGAGTTCACCGTTGGGGTCATTTCAAGAGACAACTCAACATACTCTACCTATACATATTATCACAAGTGTGACTAATGCAAAGGCGAAAATCCTAGAATACCTTCGGGCCAAACAGGTTTTGACCAAGGGGTCCCTTCGCTGCCGAAACTTCCTGCTAGCACAAATATGAGCCAAGTAGGAGATGTTTATGATCGGTTTGTCTACAAGGATGGAGGCACTCTTCGATGCCGAGCCACCCCTTTCAGCATTCGATATCCTAATCCAGAGCGTCGCCTCTTTGTTTCCGCCAAGTGGTATGACTATTGGGAAGAGTTTTTAACCCATGCGCTGAATTATTTAGCCAGTCCCTACGCGCATTATCCCGAGCTTAGTGAGAAAGATCTCGACGAGATGCATCGTTGTGGTCGTTTTGTACTCCATAAGGATGACACCTTCATGTATGGGTTTTCCTCTGGGACAAAGGGTCGTGGGCGCGATTTCGATCTCGGCGCTTGGGGTCCTCTACCCCTTGGTCCTAACCAGTCTGAAGCTCCAGGGTCTTGCAGGAGGGCCCCAGCATCCTCCGCAAAACCTGGTGGCGGGCGGAAGCGATCTCTCACAGTAGACATTCTTAAGCCTCCACCCTCCACGCCACGCGCTGGAGAATCAATGTTGAACGTCGGGGTAAGTCTTCTTGTTTTTTGTCCATGATAGTTTGTTAGCTTTTCTATCAGGCTATCATTTATATCAATTTCTTTTCCTTTTATAGCCCAATGATTCTCATGATCCAGGGCCGCGCAAGCGGCCTTTGGAAGAATGGCTTAATATACCCGAGCATGAATTGCGTAAAAAGGCTTTGGTTGATAAATTGAACTGGGAAAAGGGGATAGTCCCCATCCCGCGGTGTATTGCCTTCCCTTCGTCTAACCCATCCTTAATTAAACAAACGCACCCTCCTCCCCCATCTAAAAAGGCACGCCTTCCCGCGCAGTCACGTCCCTCTGGCTCGAGTAATCCAGAGTTTGTGGAGAGGTTTGATCAAATTAATCAAGGTACCGGTCCTAAACCTGCCGATGTAATGGAATTATCTAGTTTGAGACCGTTGGTCGTTTCTGTTAGGAGTGGCAGAGTCAATCCTATGCATACTCCTTCCGCTATTTTGGAATCTTATAGTTCATTAATGTCAGGACGGGTACACCAGTCTGGTCCATCCGTTTCTGCTAAAGTACCTTTCGGCCCAGGTATGTAATAATTACTACCACGTGGTGCGCATTTATATCTGTTCAGATTTGGAGAAAAACTATTTATATGCTTGATAGTTTGCTTTCATTCTTCGCTATATCAATTTGGATTGTTTGTTTTCCTTCTTGTGTTATTTGAGGCCTATACTCATTTTCTTTTAACAGGCTCTTTAAGCAGCGGCTCCTCGAGTGAACCATTAGGTGAAAGCAACAATGAGCCGGGTTATCAATCAAGCACATCTTCCGCCTCTTCTGATCAGGTGAGTTAGGGCCTGGGTTGTGGGTATATTTGTGTCGATCTCCCCCCCCCCCCCCCACCCCCACCCCACACACACACACACCACACCATTTTTTTTTTAGAGACCGAGGTTTAAACATTTATGATTTTGTTGGATATTGTGTCAGTATTAATGGATATAGGTTTTTCCTATATATAGCTGGTGTAGTTAGTTGAATCTCTATGTTCTATTATCCATATATGTTTGTATGTGTGTTTGCGTGTGATTAACATTATGGCGTTGTCGCGTGAGGAGGTTGTGCACAACATTCTCGCTTTACGCAAGGCTACTTTCGCTTTGAGGATTGTCTTTCTGTATTTTGAGAAGTTATCTGACGACTCATGTGTTGAATTTGCAGAAATGAGCTCGGTAATGGATGGACGAGGCTGAATGGCTATGAGTTAAACGAGGAGGCGCTTGCTCGTCAACGCGAATGTAGGGCTCAGCGGGTGTTTTCAACGCTTCCTATGTATGATGTAGGACGTGCTCTCCGTATTTGTGATGACTCAGTTTGTCGTTTTTATGTACTGTTTCGTATGTTTCGTCGTTATGTTGTTTTTCTGTTCAGTCCAATCTGGGGTGTCGAAAGGGTTGTGAATCTTGGGAATTGTGATAATAATAAATGCAATTAAATGCTTGAGTACCTATATATATATATCCTCTCTTATTTTGCGCATTACTCATTCACTTATGAATATATATACAATCACGAGGGTAACCTAGCGACGAGTTGGGCTCCAACACCCTTTTGAACAACAATCGCTATCCTATGGAAAAGGTAATTACCTATTTTAGCATTAACATCACGGCTAGAGACGCAATTCTTCAATCTCTTTAAGAAAGCCATTGTATCATCGCTAAGTTCGCCCAAGGTCGAGATAGCTAGTGCATTAAAACCATAGCCATGAGATCTGCATTTGTCCAGGTACTTCATACACTTACGGGACACGGCATTGGTAACAGCTTGACTAGGTGTAAATGAGCAGACCCCTCTACCCGTAAAAGGTGAGATGCAAGTAACATCCATACAAACATCACGCCCACTCTCCCAGTTGTATACCAAGATATCAGCAGGCCTAAGGGCAACACTGTCAGTTGAAAGAAACCCCAAGGACACTTCCTTTCTGGCATGAACCCCAACTCTGAAGCAGATGTCGGCAAATGTGTCGCGTATTAAGTCGTGGCGGTATTTAATGCCGACTTCATTAGCACAATGTACTGCATGATCGCCATAAGTATCCATTTCTCGACCACAGCAACGACATGTTTCGTCTGCACCAAATAGGGGAATACCCAGTCTATATGAGAGCACGGAACGAAACTGCCTAGGACCAATACTCTGATTTAAGCCTTCAATAGGGATTGCAAGCAAATAATCTTGTGCGTGTGGGAGTTTATTACTCTGCCATAAAGCTGAATCCCTTTCTGTCATTGCAAACTGAGTATGAATCTTCGTCTTAACCACATCGAAGTATTGGACTGCCAGGGAGCTCATTGGGTGTGGGGAAGTATCGACGATGTTGAAAGTTGAAGAATCGAGACAACAGACTTGCAAGTAACTGTCTAAGGAGTGTTGAAAATGTTGGCTCAAACCTGTGACTCCAGAATGGCGCAAGATGTTCTGTTGCAATTGTGCAGTTTGAAGGCACGAGGCAATGTAACAGTAATGTTTAGTGTCGCCTACCTGGTAAATACCTAAGCCACCATCTTTCATAGGTAAGGTGACTAGACGTTGTTGTAGAGGTCCATAGCCTTGCCCATCTCCAGTGATTAAGCGTCGCAAGTAGAGATGTAGGTGACAGTCAAACACTTCTTGAGCCTCAGAAATAACTGTTGGTGTTGTGGTTCTAAGAGCGAAGTAGAGTCTAGAAACTCCAGAGCAGTTACGCAGGAGCAATAACTCACTTTGGGGATCCTCAAGACCCTGAATTGCATCCATTAATTGGACTGACTTTTGTACCATGTTCATGATTAGATCGCTGCAGAACCCCGGGTTCAAATTGAAAGGGCCACCAAGTAATTTAACGCCCCTGGAAGGTCTGCCAATCAAAGGGGGGAAAACACCAACTTGTAAACTCCGAGCATCAACCTTGGGCCAAAAAAATTATGTCTTCTGTACATTGAGATGAAGCCCTAAACATTGTCCCTCAGACTGGATTGTTTGAAGAGCTTTGGACACCATCATTGTGTCCCCGATGATGGTGTCGTCGTCTAAATACCAGGCTTGTAGATCAAGGGTGCAATTTGTGGCAATATTCTGAACCAAAGGGTGTAGTGTCAAAGCAAACAGCAGCGGACCGAGGGGGTCACCCTGCTGAACTCCTTGCGGCGAGGATAAAACTGAGCTGCCGTAGTATAGCCTAGCGGGTGTTGTATAACAGAATTCCACCCATCGAGAGATGGAAGGACACTTACTCCTTACTTCAGAAATCATGGCAGTTCTGTCGATCATGTTAAAGGCATTACGGAAGTCCACCATTAACATTGTCATGGAATCTGAGTTGCCTTTCTCTTCCAACAGTCTGTTGGCCGAGTGTAATATAGCTTCTCCTCCACATGGTATCCCTACGCCAAACTGGTAGTCACCTAAATATGCACACATCTCCTTGCAAATGATGAGGCTGCTACCTTAGAAACTAATCTTCTCCAAATGGTACCAACCGCAATGGGCCTGATACCTCCATCAGGTTTGAGAAGTGGAGTTAAAGGAGCACTAGCAATGTACTCACCAAGTTGTTGAGGACACCTCCCTGCAAGTAGTAAGTTAACAACCCCTGTAATAGAGGTGAGCAACTCTTCAGAGATGGCGGCCGCCGCGCCACTTAGAGCATCCAGTAAATGTTGTGCTCGTAACCCGTCATGACCACATGAAGTCCCTTTTGGAAAGCTTTGTAATCCCTGAAGAACTGTGTCTATATTAGCAACAATAGGATCAACTGCAATTGTAGTGGTTGGAACAGTGGGCGGTGGTGCCGGTGGGTGCTTTCTTATTAGGTCTGCCAATGTATCGGGGTTCCGTGGAGCTAAACCATTAGAAGTTAGGACTCTGATAGCAGCAGTAAACAGGCCATTCCTGACCTTTTGCTTGCACTGTCGTATATTAGAATCCGACTGTTTACGTTGCTCTTTCTTAGTAATCTCATTGGCAACTGGTCATACTCCTCCATGACTTGGTAAATCAACCTGCTAACACCATCAGGTTCAAGCCAATTTGACAAGGCCTAGCTAATTGAAGCGACCTGACGCTTTCTCTTCGTTCCAGACCTCTCGTCGCTGCTGCCCTTGGGGATGTAACAACGGAGTATACAAGTAGGGAAGATGAGCAACCGAATCCATGGGGAAATGTCGTCGGGTTTAAGTAGAACTTTATCTAGAGCAGCCTTCAATCCTCTAGCGAAATTGAGTTTACATTGCGGAGGAATTGATTTGATGGTGTGTATGTCCATCTTCATAAATCTGTCCAGCAGTTCCACATTAAGGCATGAGAGGTTTTGGACAACATCTACTGGATTTTTTTCAACACCCCCACCACCAATCTGTAAGGGCCTATTGACTCCATGGATGAGAAAGTTAACTCTCTTAGTCACACGGTTAAATGGGCAGGGAGTTACACCACCACTGTGAAGTTTACATGGCATTCTCCAACCATGAAGATGCATGCAAATCGTGCATATCCACATCCGTAATTCTGTCAAAGCAACTTCCTAAGCTTGAAAGACTTCAGCATTATTAGAGATTCTTTCTCTACATCTCTCATGTTCTGCACCCTTAACTAAGTGTCGATCATCGAGGTGTTTACTGAAATAACTCTTACCAAATCCTCGACCATTTCTTCCATTTTTGCATCCGTCGTAACCCCTGAAAGGGCATTGAATGTATGCTCCCCCTTGAGACGCTGAACTGGTGTAGGAGCTGGGACATGGTGAATCCTGTGAATTTGAAGCAAGGGAGGGGCTCTTTTGAGAATCTGGACTGGTGGAGGAGCTGTGACTTGGTGTACCATGTGAGTTTGAAGCAAAGGAGGGACTCTCTTGAAAGAAGGTACTAGTGGAGGAGCTGGAACATGGTGAATTTTGTGAGTCTGAAGAAAAGGAGAGGCCCTGACTCCTGCTGTATTGACACCTAAAACTAGGCATCACGAATCCTGGTGGTGAAATCCCTAGTGAAGAGCATATGGTCAGTTAGGCCTTTTTTCAAACACATTATATGCATTTTTCTGGTAGTATACGACCAAGAATATTGCAGAAGTCTAACCCATGTCTATCTCCTTCCCTGCAATAATACATCATCAAAGATACAACCATTGAACCCAGAGCTAGTTTACACCCAGAAGCCTCAGAAATCAACAGAAAAATTAGCGTTGAGACATGGCAGAAAGCCTGTAGACAGCCACTGGAAGGAAGATGAGGAACTTTCCTACAAAAGATAATGGGTTTAATCCTAGTGTTGATCAATCAGAGATTGACCAATTTACTGGGGGTCGGAAGCTGGTGAGGAAGGGAGGTTCAGGAGCGTTACAGGTGAGGAAGGGTAAGATGATGGGTTTAATCCTAGTGTTGATTTACTTATTAGTTTTATTTATTCGATCTGATATTCGATACATAACCCATCTCTGCTCGCTCTCCTCTGTTTCCGTTTTAATGGCTTTTCGTTTACGCGACTACTTTATCACCTTGACCTCCATCCCAAGTGTGGCTACCCCTCTAGACCTTGACCGTGAGATTGGTCGATTGGAATCGGTTAAGGAAGAGGCTGAGTTACTAGTCACACATAGGCGCGAAGATTATGAAGCTCTTCAGCAAGTTTGGAATACTCATCATGCGGAGTGGGAGGCCGCCTGCGCCGCTGGTATCTTTCTAGTTGTTCAATTTGGTTCTAATAATGTGTAGGGGCTTCGTCGGCAAATGGACAGGACCCATAGCCGTCGTACAGTCGCATTGAGTAACTTATTAGAAGCTGAGCGCTTTGTGAAGGATATCGACGAAGAATTGGCAAGATGCCGTCGTGCACTCGCCGTAGGCGCTGTGATGCCTTTAGTTTAACTTTTCTTTTATAATTTTCTTTGTATATGCCGTATGGCCTTTGATGAAGTTTTAAGCAGTATTCGGACACGTGGCGATCATGCCTTATCGGCCATTTGTCTTAAATGTCTCTCTAGGTACTTTATGCGATATAAAATGTGAAACAGTTGTTCCCCTTTCTTTCTATACGCAACTTTGGTTATTCCATGGCTTCGCAAGATGGTTTGTGGGTATTGGCCCTGCCATCCATTCCTGGTGCTCTTGCCCGAGCCAAATTGGAGAAAGAGTTAAAACGTCTCCGGGGAATCTTACAAGAACCGAGGACTCTGTGCGCGTGCATCATAAGAGGTGCGCGGACATACATGCTTGTATTGCTAATCAAAAGGAAACCGTAAGGTTGGTCCGACAGTCAAGTTCTGGGGCTAATCTGTTATGCAAAGTGCGTCATAGCATGGATAATTTTTCTCAAGAATTAACTAAGTATGAAGACTACGCGCAGTATGGCGAGGGGACAATTAAATTCATTGCCCAGCGCGTTGCAGAGTGTGAGGCTAATTTTGATGAATCTTTAATATAATCATTTTTGATGCCTCGCGTGAGTGAAGTGTTAGTATTGATGCCTTTATCGTATATATGTTGTAAGGCGCGTTAAACGACCCTTAAATTGTTCCAATAGTTTGTTAAGTAGTGGGTTATCCGTTGGCACAACGCCCCGAGCGCGTTTTAATAAATGTGTTGTTAATCGTTGGTATAACGCCTGTCTTAGAGTGGCCGCTTTATCAGGCGGACCACCGAGCGTGTTCCAATAAATATGTTGTTTAAACGTTGGTATAACGCCTGTCTTAGGGTGGCCGCTTTATCAGGAGGACCACCGAGCGTGTTCCAAAGAATGTGTTGTTAACCGCTGGTATAACGCCTGTCTTAGAGTGGCCACTTTATCAGGCGGACCACCGAGCGTGTTCCAATGAATGTGTTGTTTAAACGTTGGTATAACGCCTGTCTTAGAGTGACCGCTTTATCAAGCGGACCACCGAGCGTGTTCCAATGAATGTTTGCCAAATAATTTGGAAATTTTTTGATGAAATGGCAGGACGCCTGTCTGCCTCAATCCTACAATGCTCTGTTATTTAAATTGATTACATAGTACTTTCATACGTTTTCCTGACACGAGACATAAAAATAACATAAAGAAAAGGAAACGTACACCCCCGATATTAACTATAGTAGAGCTTGATCCACTTGCCATTTATTGGCGTTCCGATTTCCTTCCCGCTCATATAGCTTAAGTAATAATACCCACTAGCTGCCACCTTCCGCACAATATATGGTCCGCGTCAATTTGCTGCGAACTTGCCAGTTTTGGCCTTTCGTTGCACATGTTTCGCAATCTTCAACACGAGATCGCCTACTTCGAAATCTCTAGGTATCACCTTTTTGTTGTAGTATCGCGCTTTGGTAGCTCTGTATGTTTCAGCAAAATGCTCCGCTTTAGCTCTTCTCTCTGCGAGCGCGTCCAGGTGTGCAATTCGATGGATGTTGTCCGGCTCGTTATGACTTGCAACTGTCACTCTCGCGGATGGTATCGCTACCTCGGCGGGTAAAATCGCATCCTCTCCATAAACCAGAGAATAGGGTGACGCTCCCGTGGAACTGCGTTTTGAGATCCTGTACGCCCACAGAGCTAGGGGTAATTGTTCGTGCCACCCTCGCTGATGGTCATACACGGTCTTGCTCAAAATACGTAGCAATGTCTTGTTGGTAGATTCTGCTAGCCCGTTCCCTTGAGGATAGTACTCGGTAGACGCATGTTGTTTTATGTTATACTTGGCTAGTAGGTTCGCCACCTTCTGATTGATGAAGGAGGTGCCATTATCCGAACAGATGATCATGGGCGCACCAAAACGACAAATGATGTACTCTTTAATGAATGCGGCTATGGTCTCTCCTTCATAGTTTCGTAATGCCACCGCCTCTACCCATTTCGTCGAGTACTCAGTCGCGGTAAAAATGTACTTGTGTCTGCCCAAAGATAGAGGGTTTATGGGGCCGATTAGATCCAGACCCCAGCTGTGGAAAGGCCACGGGGCGACAATGCTGTGTAACTCTTTATGGGGCGCTTGTATGAAATTTCCATGGAATTGGCAAATATTTCATTTTTTAACAAACTCCGCCGTGTCGGCTTCCATCGTAGGCCAATAATAGCCTCCCTCATGTATATGCCGGAACAACTTTCGCTTCCCTTGATGCTCAGTTTCATGGGATTTTTGCATTACTATCTGCGCTTCTTCATTACTTAAATACCTTAGAGATTCATTGTCAAAGCTTCTCCTATACAGCACCCCGCCGTCAATAAAGAAGCGTGCCGCCTTTCTAGTTATAGTGAGAGCCTCGGTCTCGTCCCCTGGCACCACTCCATTCAATAAATACTTCCGAAGGTTGTGGCGGCGATTGGCATTCGGAACAATTTCCCTGCAGTGCCGCGGCTTGTGTTGCCATTTCTGGCCAGTAGAAACCCTTCCTTTGCAACCTTCGATACAAGGGAATTACTCCTGAATGGCTAAAAGTTTCTTCATGGACTTGTGCCATAAGCTTGTCCGCCTCTTTGCTTCCAACACACCGCGCTAACGCTCCTCCTGCCATACGGAAGTACAATTGTCCCTTAATCATCACGAAGGATTTAAGCCTCTTGTACAACATGACTCGTTCATCCTTGGGCTTCGCAAGTTCCCTCATCACTCCTTTCCTCAAATCATTTCCTTCTTCGAAATTCATTTCTTGTAACCATGTACTAGGCAGTTCTCTTCTATGTATGACAGTGGATCCTTCTTCCTTGTTGTTCAGGTTGATTTTTTCCGCCAGAGTGGCTAGCTCATCAGCGTGTCTGTTCATTGCTCTTCCCGTATGCCCCAGCTCTACCATAGTCATTTTGGCCATTTGTGCTTGTGCTTCCGCGCGGTAAGGGGCCAGGCGCTCTTCTTTGACATGGAAGTTTCTGCCAGCCTGGCTGGTCACCAGCTTAGAATCCCTATGCACGCGTAAACAATGAATATCCATTTTTTCAGCTATCTTTAGGCCTATCAGAATGGCTTCATACTCAGCGACATTATTGCTACAGGTGAAATCCATCTTGAAGGCGAAGGAAAGTAGCACCTTTTCTGGAGTCTCAAATACTACCCCTGCTCCGCCATAGGATCCATGAGACGAGCCATCGAAATACATATCTCATACTTCTTCACTATCAACTTCCGCGACCTCCCCTGGCAAATCTTCATGAATATCAGTTTCATCATCGCCTGGGAACGCGACTAACAGGTCCGTTATCGCTTGACCTCTCACGCCTCTTGGTCTTTGATAATGTAGTCCAAACTCTGATAGCTGCAGAGACCACCAAGCTGTCCTTCCGGTCAGAAAGGGTCTTTCAGCTAAGTATACCATGGGGTTTGCAGCGGAAATCACTACTGTATGGTGCGCTAACAGATACGGTCTTAACTTTTGTGCTGCATAAATGAGTGCGAGGCAAGCTTGTTCGATCCGAGGGTATCTGGTCTCTGTCTCCTTTAAAACGCGTCTCACGTAGTAAATTTGAAGTAGTTGAGCATTTCCCAAGTGGGCCAGCAAGGCTCCTATAGCTGAAGTATATGTCAGGTAGAGATGTAATCGTTCTTTTGGTATAGGCGGTCGTAAGACCAGCGGACTTGTGAGACACCTTTTTATCCCTTCGAACACGGTCTGTTGCTCTTGTCCCCAGTGGAACGAGCGTCCTTTTTTCAAAAGCGGGGTGAACGCCGCCATCATCTGCGCTAGTCCTGGTATGAACCTTCGAACATAAGATATCTTTCCAAGGAAGCTTTGGAGTGTTGGTACATCCGTAGGTCTATCCTTGCTTAGTATCGCTTGAGCCTTTCCTGGATCGACCTGAATTCCTCCGCTCGTGACCACAAATCCTAAAAACTTTCCTGAGGTAACCCCGGACGCGCACTTTAGTGGGTTCATTTTCAACTTGTACAAGTTGAAAATGCTCGTAGATGTTCCAAATGTTGCTCATTTTTCTTTGATTTTACTACGATATCGTCAACATACACCTCCACTTGCCGATGGATCAAATCATGGAATATTGAAACCATAGCTCGTTGGTAGGTAGCCCCAGCTTTCTTCAACCCAAATGGCATAACGACATAGTAAAAACACCCAAAGGGTGTTTGGAAGGCAATTTTATGCGCGTCTGTAGCGGCCATCTTGATTTGGTTGTAGCCGCTGTACCCATCCATAAATGAAAACATTTGATGATTACTCGTGGCATCTATTAGCATGTCGACGTTCACTGGGAACTCGTCCTTGGGGCACGCTCGATTCAAATCTCTATAATTTACACAACAACGAATCTTTCCATTCTTTTTTAATACAGGAACAACATTTGCCAACCATGGCACGTTCTTTAAGGGCTCGGTGAATTTTTGTTCTACCAGGCGCTCGACTTACTCCTTGATAGCTAAGGCGACCTCCTGATGGAAAACGCGACTTCTTTGCTGTATTGGCCTTGCGCAAGGGTCCACATTTAAAGAGTGAGCGACCAACTCGACATCGAGCCCAGGTATTTCACTATATTTGTAGGCATGAAAGATTCCAGCCTTCTCAAAGATGTCCTTGATACCTGGAGTGTCAAGTGTATTCTGAAGATACATGGACCAAGAGTTGATTTGTTTCTGCATAGAACGAAAAATGATACTGGAAGCACTAAAGTCACCTCTCTGCATACGAAAGCGAGCTA
>JAJJMA010222578.1:0-11891 GCA_023529015.1 Papaver nudicaule | reverse complement strand
AAAGACTTTCTATCGACCATGACCAAAAAGACTGGCTTGTTGACCAGGGCAAAGTCGAGCTCGGTCTTCTTTGACCTGGTCATTTTTTTTTACTGGTAAATATTTAAAAACGGCAATGGGCCGTTGCTGGTCAAAATATTCGAAACGGTCGCCTGGCCGTTGCTGATGAAAGTAAGAAACGGAAAGCTGGCCGTTGCGGGCAAAATTAAGCAACGGAAATACAGCCGTTGCGGGTAAAAATCAACAATGGCTTTAGAAGCCGTTGCTAGATCCGTTGCTAACCCAGAGACGCAACGGCAACATTACCGTTGCTAGTCACATAGTGAATAGCAACGGCCAACCACCGATTCTAACACTTTTAGCAACAGATAGGCATCGTTGCTACCGGCCAAATTTGGTGTAGTGTAAGCTAGTATCCAAGAAAAACACAAGGAATGTAGAGTCATCTTCATACAAGATTTGCATTTGATTCAAGACCTTGAAGAACGTTGTGTGTACCCAATGTTAAATACTGCAAGATTAGTCCGACCTCCCGCTAACTCTGCCAGATGGGTCTGGCAGACGACACTGCTGTTTTTACCTGCAAAAACAAGTGTACCGTCTCTGGGTACTTTCGTAGTGCTCGAAGATCAAAGTCGAACAAGGCAAGCCTAAACCAAGGATGGCCGTTCCCACCTTGCTTCGGTCACAGAGAGGATAGAGGTTGGTCTAGGGAGGGAAACAGCGAAGAAACTTGAGATCAGGTTGAAGGTGAGTTTTTGGGTGTTTGAGTTCAAGATTTCCGTCGTGAAGTCGACTAGAAATCTCCAAGGCTAGAACGAGTTTAGATTCTCAGGTGTTTTTCTCTGAGACTCTGTGTGTTTTCTGGATATTCTCGGTGTTCTAGTTGTTCTGACTGTTCTGCCTTGGAAGATAGAGGAAGCCTTGTAAGGGTGGAAAATACCTATCCCATATAAAAGCATCCTAGATAAGATGTTGTACAAATAAAGCTCAGCCGAGATGTCCTGGATCAGCGAGTAAAAGGGTCAGCGAGCGATATGAGAAGCAGCGAGTAAAGAATCAACGAGTAAGATACCAGCGAGTGAAAGACCTGTCGCCAATTGTTAGGTGATAGTTAGGTGATATTTAGGTGAGCATTTAAGAGAAGTCAGAACGGATATATTGTCAGGTTGACTGGTTGACTCAGTGGAGGGTGCGTCATCAACTTTATCTCTAAGAAGATTCCCTCGTCTATGTTTACTAAACAGGAAATGAACTCGCCGAAGTATATGTGCCGGCGAGTCATGACAAATAGTGTCAGTCTAGCTTTGTCTGTATTAGCTGTCTACCACTATGTAAATGATCTATAAATAGTGAACTAACCAACTGAGAAAGGGGTTGGACACATTTGGGATTGGTCTGGAGAGAGGAAAAGTATCCTACTTGCTCTCTACAGCCCAAGACTGAAGTTAGGGTTCTTGCTTAGGGAACATACTTAAAGATTAGCAAGGTAATTGAGTGTTGTAATCATATTTATATAGTGGAATCCTTGGATGTAGTCCTGACATTAAGGGCGAACCAGGTAAATCATCTTGCCAAGTATCTCTAACTCTTATCTCTTTACATTCTTTATACTTGATGTATGGATGCATGCTTGAGAATGATTGTGTGTATATTGGAGTATCATATTTGGGTGTACTGTGTAAGATCTAACCACCGGGATTTTACACAGTTACATTTTGGCGCTGGAAAAGGTTTTGAACTTGTGTTTCCTTGATTTGTTGGTATGATTTATTGATGTTCTTTCCATATATGGTATGAATCACACGCATAGCAACTCGTCGGTACTATCTCAGTCACCTTTACTCGCTATATATAGAACTTCTTATTGATTCTTCATGAGTT
This sequence comes from Papaver nudicaule, assembly GCA_023529015.1. NCBI lineage: Eukaryota > Viridiplantae > Streptophyta > Magnoliopsida > Ranunculales > Papaveraceae > Papaver > Papaver nudicaule. Next base: position 10,007 of record JAJJMA010222578.1, on the reverse strand, counting down.
TTAGCTCATCCATGTTTTCTCTGATTCTAAGTACGAGTTGAGATGTTACTGTATGTCCTTTGTTTCTCTATATATGGTATAGCATTAGAGCTCTAGAGCTCGCCGTTATAGTGCAGTGAAATTTTCATACTATTTTGGGATGTTCTGCTCACCATATGACATTTCTTCATGATTTTGCTTTTGTTTTGCTATACATGGTATGATAGGTAGCTCGTTATAAAAGATTCTCTTGCACAGTGTTGCTAAAGTTAGAAGGCAGTAGAGTATTTTTAGTCTGTTATAATGATGGTTCTAGATTCTCGGTGAACATTTTTCCTTACCATTTTAAGAAATCATGTTGTGTGGAGTGCTAGTATGCTTATAAGAGATGATTAATTGGCCTGATAGGACAATGGCATCACAAATTTCACTTTTCTCACATGAGCAGTAGGAAATCGCTGTTTTGGGGTACGAATTTCCAAATATAGATATATATTTCTGGTAAGGAAAATGTTAGTTCTGGTAGTTGATATAAACCCCGGTTTCATAAAGAAAATATCATCTTCAAATCCTGCTAGGCTGTTTCCCAAAATACTGGTCGTACAATCATTTTGATTTCAAAATCATAGCCACATAGGTTGTTTTGCAATTTTTGCCATGCTTAGGTCATTATCTGCTGCTGACGTGATACAAAGTTGTTCCTTTTGTATTTCATTCATCAATATTCTGAAAAGTAATCCAACTAACTTATTTGGCATTTACCCACAGTACTAACAGAGCAATACTGTCAGGAAGTGTGTTTGTCTTCTTTTACAGTACCTCGGCGAATGGGTCCCAGAGGAAGAAGTGACAAAGCCCCGGCGGGTAGGCCTCCTCGACACCCTATACTTCCCATACCGGCGACACTCCCGAGTGGTCGCAATACTAGAAGCAGAGCAATGGAACTAGCAGGACCAGTGGATCCTAATGTGGCAAGCTCATCTCGCCGATCACCTGTCCAGCAAATGACTCGCCAAGAAGAAGTATACATGGAGGATATTACTCGCTTTGAGAATGCGGAGAGGTCACCTGAGCCTAATCCAATGCTGACAAGAATCAGTAGTGCGGTAGAAGCAAATGCTCATGGCGAGCAGATTGGTGGAAGAAGATTCACCCTTGGAGAAACATCGAACGCAGGGGGAGTAGCTCAGAATGCAACTACAGCAGGAGCAGTGGCAGCCAACATTCAGCAGCAATTAGCACAGGAGGTCGTCGGAGAAGCACTTCATGCAGTAGAGGAGGTTCCAGCGGTGGTAGCAGAGACCCCACAGGCGGCAAGCAGAAATGGTGCAGTATTAGTGCCAGGAGCGACTGTAACTCGCCCAGTAGTGATAGCAGATAATACCGGATCCACGAATACTACGGAAACATTGCTGAGGCAAATTCTTGAGGCCAACAACAGACAGGCTAGTCAGTTCGAAAGGCAAATGCAATTGCAAATGGAGACGGTACTTCAGAGTCATAGAGAATTGATGGCGGCACAAAATAAAGGTCATGGGTCCCACTCGCACTCAACTCGTCATGCACATTCATCTCGCCATGGATCCCACACTCATTCATCTCACCATGAGTCCCATTCCCATACGCATTCGACTCGCCGAGGTGAAAAAAGTGGAACCAGCTCGACGGAAATCTCAGATTCATCGGCGAAGTATGATGAGAGAGGTAGAAGGATAAATCTACCTGGAAAGGATAAAGACCGCAGCAGCTCTAGGCGGCGGCATAAGGTAGATAAAGAGATGAAGAAGGACTTGCGCCAGCTAAAAGATAAAGTAGAAGCTTTAAGTGGGTCTTCAAGGGAGTCCAAATATAGAGTCGCACTCTTAGAGGCACAAAAAACACCTTTTCATGACTGTATTACGTATGGACACGTGTCTCCCAAGTATTCTCCCCCAAAGTTTACTTCTTTCTATGATGGAACTGGAGATCCTACACAGCACTCGAGGGCTTATAAACGAGATATGGCAGCCTGGGTAGGATCGGATCCTATAATGTGTATGGCTTTCCCTGCTACACTAAAGGATGAAGCTCTAGCCTGGTTTGATGGGCTGGAGGAAGGAAAAATCAAATCCTTTGAGAAATTAGAAAGCAGATTCTTGCACGCTTTTATTCAGAACAACAGAGGTCGGCCTGGTGTGGAAAGATTATTCAACGTTAAGAGAAGACCCTCGGAGACTTATAAAGCTTTTATTACAAGATGGAGAAAAGCAAGCGGCGAGGTAGGGTCAGAAGTTTCAGAAAAGGAGAAAATAAGATCATTTCTTAGCGCTATGGAGACTACTGACCAGCTGTACCAGAAGCTGTTTTGGAACATGCCGCAAGATTTGCTGACCTTGAGGGCAATGCAAGATGAATGGTTAAGTTTTGAAGAAATCAGAGAAGAAGAGTTGCGACTAAAGAAGGAAAGAGCAAAACAAATTCACTCGATCAATAGCTTATCGCCGGAAGACCAAGAAGAAATCAAAAAAGAATGGTTGAAGGCAGAACAGAGGAAGTCGGCACAGAACCCATCCTCGGCGATAGTAGTTTCCGAGGCAGGAAAGCAGCAGGTTACCGCCGAGCAACATTGGAATTCTCAGAAGCGAGGAAATTATGATGGGCGAGATAAGCAAGACAACAGGGGAGGAAATTATGGACGAGGAGGAAGAGATAATCGGCGAAATGGAAATGGAGACAGAAGATATAATGGGGATAATAGAAAGTTTGGCAGAGGCAACCAGCAACCTTTTCAAGATGCTACTTTACCTAAGTTGCGTGTTTCTTATACAGATGCATTTGGTCAGATTGAAAGTTCAAATTGTAGGGATGAAATCCGCTATCCTTATAACAGAGGAAACCCAAGGGTCCCGCCAGCCAACACCAATTCCTTCTGTCAATTTCATCAGTTCCATGGCCACTCAACAGAGAATTGTACCGGCGTACAGCAAGAAGTCCATCGATTCGTCAGTATGGGGAAATTTCAGGATTTCCTAGAATTGCCGCCGCCACCGCCTCTCATGGTCCAGCCAATTCAAGCCGTTCCAGTCCACACTCCAAATGTGTACGAGGTTAAGGTTGAGCGAGATTTAATGGAATTAGATTGCTTTTCCATTGTGCATTCAAAAATTACCAGGGACGAATTTCATGATAATGTCATGTCTCGAGTCCATAAACGAGATAGAATGGGAAATGAGATCTGTAGTGTTGCCGTTAAGCAAGAGCCGTTGCAGGAATGGATGAAAGCATGTGTTGGATTCTCTGCCCAAGAGATTCCACCAGAAGGAAGAAATCATAATAACCCTTTAGTTCTTACTATTCAGATGGAAGGTTTTAGGCTGCCGAAGGTGCTCATTGACCCGGGTAGTTCTGTGGACATCCTCTTTAACACTGCCTTTGAGGCAATGAGAGCGAAAGACAAGAAAATACCCTCGCCGACGGTATCCTCTTATAACATTTATGGATTTAATGGCATCGCATCTAAGCCTAAAGGCGAAATCGAGTTAAAGGTGAAAATCTGCGACGAGTACTTCTTGAATACTACTCTCTGTATTGTGGACGTTGACTCGCCGTATGCTGCAATTCTGGGGAGACCATGGCTCCACAGTTTAAAAGGAGTCCCTTCTACTTATCATCAGCGTCTAAGGTTCCCCACACCATTTGGAGTCGCCGAATATGTTGGAGATTTGTCAGTAGCCAGGGCGTGCAATTCAGCAGACGTGCAAATGCGAGAAAATCGAAAGGTGAAATTGGCGGAGAAAAAGAAGCTCAGTAAGGAAGCGGTTAAGGAGCAAGAAATTTTAGACTTCATCGCCAACCCAACCACATACGTGCATTCAGTAAACTCAGTAGAAGACTCGGCGAAATCTGGAGATAAAACCTTATAGCAATTAAAGGAACCATCGCCGATGGGAGAACCAGAGCTGCATTTCACGGCGGTAGAGCCTACTAAGGACGTTAATATCGGCGATGAGCAGGAGCCAAAGATGGTAAAAATTGGTACTCTTTTAACTGAAGACGAGTCGGCGAAGTTACTAGCACTACTCAAGGAATATGTTGATGTCTTTGCTTGGGGCATGAATGAGATGCCAGGGATTGATCCGGCGATAGCATGTCACAAACTTGATATTGATCCAAAGGTCAGACCATTCAGGCAAAGAATAAGGAAATTGGCTCCAGCTTATAAAGAAGCTGTGGAGGCAGAAATTGACAAAATGAGGGCGTCTGGTATAATAAGACCAGTGCAATATCCACAGTGGATAGCCAACATGGTTGTGGTGCCAAAGAAGAACAAGGGAGTAAGGATCTGCATTGATTTCAGTGACCTTAACAGAGCTTGTCCCAAGAATAGCTTTCCATTGCCGAGTATTGACCAGACTGTGGACGCTACATCAGGTCATGAATTGCTGTCATTTATGGATGGTTATTCAGGGTATAACCAGATCCCTTTGGCGGAAGAAGATCAGAAGCATACAGCTTTCTTCTCCACTAAGGGGTTATTTTGTTACACTCGGATGCCATTTGGATTGAAGAATGCTGGCGCTACTTATCAAGAGATGGCACAGAAAATGTTTGAGAAATGGATCGGGAAGACGATGGAAGTCTATGTCGACGACATGCTTGTCAAGAGTAAGAGGAAACAAACTCATGTGGAGGACCTAAGAGAAATATTTAACCATATGCGTGTTACTAAGCTCAAGATCAATCCAGCAAAATGTGTCTTTGGCGTGACTTCAGGAAAGTTCTTGGGATATGTCGTCACCAAGAAGGGAGTGGAAGCTGATCAAGCCAAGGTTAAAGCAATCATAGAGATGCCATCGCCGGTCACTGTAAAGGATGTTATGCGACTCAATGGGACTTTGGCGTCTCTCAACAGATTCATCTCCAGATTCTCCGATAAGTGCAAGCTGTTTTTCCAGACATTAAAGAAAGGAGAAAAGTTCAACTGGACTGAGGCACATGAAGCTGCATTTCAGGGTATTAAAAAGTATCTTGCTACTCTCCCAGCAATTCAGCCACCTGAGCACGGCGAGGAACTCAGAGTATATCTCGCTGCTACGCCATTTGCCATAAGTGCAGTACTTGTAAGAACCAAAGGTGGAGAAACACCTATATACTATATCAGTAGGACGTTGCAAGGAGCAGAGAAGAATTATACCAAAATAGAGACGTTAATTCTGGCTTTAGTTTTCGCATCTCAGCGATTACGTCCATATTTTCATGCCCATCCCATCGTGGTCCTCACAAAAACTCCAATAGAGTCTATCTTGCACAGCTCTCAACGAGTGGGACGCATCGCCAAGTGGAATCAGCAGATTGAACAATTCGGCGTCCAGTATGAAATACGCACAGCTCAGCGGTCTCAAGTCATAGCAGATTTCCTCGCCGACTTCCCAATAGATGAAGAAGAAGAGATTGAAGAAATCCCATCCTCCTTGGATGAGCAAGAGCATGAAGTTCCAGATTTATTGAAATGCAGGCCTGATGGATGGGAGGTTTATGTAGATGGTTCGTCGAATAAAGAGGGAAACGGAATTGGAATTGTTCTCATCTCGCCGAAAGGTGCCAGGATAGTGCACTCGCTAAGACTGGAATTCCCGGCGACTAACAATGAGGCAGAGTATGAAGCAGTCATTCATGCAATGCGGATACTCATCGAAATGAAAGTTAGTAATGTTAGATTGACAAGTGATTCCCAGCTGGTGATTCGACAAATATCTGGACGATATTAGACAGCAGACCCATCTATGCAGAAGTACCTAAAACTTGCTAGGGAGTATGCCCAGAGGATTACGGGTATCAAGTTTCGCCACATCTGCAGAAAAGATAACAGGCACGCCGATGCATTGGCGTTTATCTCTTCCATGATGACGGACCCAGATGTTCCTTCAATAGCTATTGAAAGGGTAATGCAGCCATCAGTAATAGCACCAAGGCAATGGGAAGTATTAACAACAAGTGTTGAAGAATCAGCTGAAACAGATTGGAGATCGCCAATACGGTACTATTTAGACCACTTAACCTTACCAGGAAATCAAATCTTGGCCCATCAGATCATCAGTCGCTCGGCGAACTATGAACTCCGAGATGGAATCTTATATCGCCGGTCATTCTCTGGACCACTTCTGCGATGCGTATCAAGGGAGGAAGGTAATAAATTATTAAAGGAGATTCATGAAGGAGACTGTGGAAATCATGGTGGCCAAAGAGCTCTAGCCTTGAAGGTCAGAATGCAAGGATATTATTGGCCTTGGATGAATAGAGACGCAAAAGAATATGTTCAGCGATGCAAGCCATGCCAGCTGTATGGAAGAAGAATTAAAGCGCCAGCAACATCTTTAAACTCAGTGCTTAGCCCTTGGCCATTTGCCAAGTGGGGTATTGACATTATTGGTCCACTAACTACAGGCTCTGGCCAGCGGAAGTACATCATTGTGGCGACAGATTATTTCACCAAGTGGTGTGAAGCTAAAGCTATCAGGAAGAAAACAGGACAAGAAGTATTCGCATTCATCTGGGAGAACATATTTTGCAGATTTGGCGTACCGGCGGAGATATGTACCGATAATGGGAAAGAGCTAGTCGGCGATAACATCAGAAAGCTACTCGCTCATTATAGCGTCAAACTGGGAAAATCAACCCCCTTATACCCTCAGAGCAACGGCCAAGCAGAGGCCACCAATAAGACTATTGGAATGGGACTGAAGAAAAGATTGGAAAAGCACAAAAAGGCATGGTGTGAGCATTTACACAATGTCTTGTGGTCATATAGAACTACGGTGCGAGAAGCAACTGGGGCATCACCATTCTTACTCACTTTCGGCGCCGAGGCAGTGCTCCCATCTGAAGTAATTCTGCCCACTACAAAGCATGAGGCATGGGAAAAGAACCTGAATACAGATCTGATCCTAGCTAAGCTAGATGACTTAGAAGAGCAGCGACTGATTGCTCTTACACATATGGAGAATTATCATCGGCGTTTAGCAAGAGAATATAACAAGCGAGTAATTCCAAGGGAATATACTCCCGGCGAGTTGGTGCTCCGAGAAGTTCCCCCATCTCAACGAGAAGGGTGCAGGAAGCTGGAACCTGTGTGGGATGGCCCTTATGTCGTCAAAAGAGTGGCTGGGCCAGGAGCGTATGTATTGATTGATGAGCATGGCGTGCAACTCGAGCATCCTTGGAACGCCAGGTTCCTTAAAAAGTACTATCCTTGATGAATACTATGTAAAATCCGAAGTCTTGGGCGGGCATAATACCCAAGAAGTCTTATTAGCTTGTATAAAATAGAAGCAAATAAGATCCGGGGACGTAGGTTTGCTATCATGCGCCGAACCCCGTTAACAAATCATTGAGTCATTTGCACTTTTACTCACTGAGTAATCTAACTTCAGTGATAGATAGAATTTTAAAGCTCCAAGAGCACAATAGCTGAGGCAAAAGTACTCAGTAACAGGCTATAAAAGCCAAATGCAGAGGCACAAATGCCCAAGGCAAAAATGCCATACAAAACCCTGATCAGGTGCTAAGGCCAAAGGCCCTCTTTAAAGGCAAAATGCCCAAATCAATAAACTAACTAAGAGCCAAGATCTCTTATGCAGAAGACTAACTTCCGTCGAGTGAAAGCCCTTATCGTAACTGTTAGTCCGACCCAGGCTAGTTGTAAGGCCAGTCGTGTTACTTGTTGATCTGTAAGTGTTTGTAAGGAAATAAGGTCCCCTTTTGCTGTAGCATCACATCGGCGGTTCCGCTGGTGTGCTAATCCGTCTAAGCCATAGCATCACTCCTGGCGGAGTGTATTGAAGTCTATGAGGGCAACCCATTCTACTTATATTAGATCGCCGACGGGCACAAGTAATGGTTACGACTGGGTTCTACCCTGTTGCTCTGGGAAATTGTTAGTTCAATTTATAAGATATTGTTGGCGGTAACGAGGGCCAGGGCTTCACTCCTTGGAATGTTAGCTCTTGCAAGACAAGATGAAAATAAGCAAATATACCCATGGAAGATTGCATATGGGGAATGGATGTCATTAAACACAAAAAACAACATTCACCAAAATAACATGTCAAAGATAAAAGTTCAGTACAAGAACATTCAAGGTAGCAAGAAAAATGCAAAATAAAGGAAAAATGCTTTGTCTATCACAGCATTTAAACAACAGAAGGAAAACTACTCTAACACCTAGGATCTGCAAAAGGACTCTTTGGGGTAGGAGGCTTGTCCTGATCAAGATCGCCGAGAAGATCTGCGCTTATGTCGCCTGTCCCACTATCATCAGGATGGCAATCATTCCTAACAGTTCCAGCAGCGCTTGGCTCGCCTACAGTTCTAGTGCTCTGCTCGTCGACATCAATAACTACCTCTGCACTTTGCTCGGAGACAGGTGGAATAGCATTAGCAGTCGCCATTTCAGAAGTCTGCCCCTTAACACTTTCAGCAAAAGTAGCAAGGGATAGGTTTTGTCCCTTAGGATTGTCATTTTCAGCTTCCTCCTCTGAGCTTTCTTCCTCAGAATCAAAATTCTCTTCTTCATTTTCTTCAATAACTTCTTCTTCATCCTCTTCTTCCTTCTCTTCTCCACCCAGTACTTCCTTTTCCTTGGCACTTGCTTTTTCTTGCATGGCGAGCTGCTCAGGAGTGAGGCGCTTGTAGGCCGAGGGAATCTCCACTCCATACTGAGGCAAGAATTTGTAAGCAAAATCCTGGGCGCCGACAAAGGCAGCCTTGACAACATCATCCTTGTGACGCTTCTCCCAGTATTGTGCATCGTCCTTGACTTCGGCGAGTTCAATCTCGAGGCCATCTCGAGCACTCTCCAACTCTTGAATCTTGCCAGCGCAAGAGGCATGGTCAAGAAGTCGCTTGTTCAGATCGGCGAGTTTGCCAGCACAGGACTCATGCTCTTTGAGCTTTTCAGACAACTCGTCTATCTTGCCGAGGCACAGCTGGTGCTCCTTGAGCTGGTCAGAAAGATCTTGGACCTTGGCCTCCAGTTCATGACAACCTTTGATGACCTCCTGATTCTGGTCTGCTTCATTCTTCAGCCTCTGAATGGTTGCTGAGGCAAGGAGAAAGAATGACATGATGAGGAAGAGGGAAAATAAACATAAACATGATAAGTCGTAAGTAAATCCTACAAAAGCTACCTTCTAGGTTGCGGACATGATCTCGCATACCCTCTTGTGCTTCACTAAACTGAGTCATGTGAAACTCGAAGTTTTCGTTAGCACACGGACCTAACATTTGTTCTATTCGGCGATGTTGGTCAGAGCATTGCTGGTATAACTCGATTGATAAGGTTTCCTGCCTCTTCGCTGAATCTTTCCAACGCTGAATCTGAAACTCGGCGATCTCTTTTTCGGTACTCAAGCTAATAATTTGGGAAGCTAATTTATCAGCTCGGGACTTCTCCTCTTTCCAAAGGAAGGAAGCTCGCTTATGACTTGTCTCGGCCTCTACTTTGGCAGCATGAGCTAGTTCTTCCCGGTGGAGTGCCTCATCTCGTTGGCTAATCATTTGGCCTAATTCCGAGCGAGCAGCTTGATAAGTATTACAAAGATTTCTTATAATATCAACGTCCTGATCCAACTCTCGGCGACACCATTTAAGGTCCTTTTGGAAGGCGAATAGTTGGCTACACTGCTTAAGGTTGCTAGTACTAAGTCTCTCGATTTCAGAATCAGCTCGCCTAAGCCTATCGTCATCAGAGGAATGGCAACCTTGGAGGGCAGGAAATCTAAGGGTCGGCAAAAGAAGTAAAACAAAAGAAAGGTGACACAGCAACAAAGGATATGGAGAAACTTACCCTGCTGAGTAGTGACTGTCAGGCTTCTGTCTCTAGCCTCCCTCTTTAACCTATCAATCTCTTGGCCACGCACCACGGCCTCATGTTTCAACTGACCGATTTGAGTCCTAAGGTTAATGTTCTCACGGCCAAGTCCTTCAAGGGCCGAGCCAACACTCAAGCAGTGGTGAAAGTGCTGAGAATATACACAGTAAGCATAAGCCTC
>JAJJMA010222566.1:0-12959 GCA_023529015.1 Papaver nudicaule | reverse complement strand
TCTTTTCCCTTCTCTGAAGCTTCCTTAGCTTTTCCCCTCTTCTCTCAAACTCTCTCGATCTGTTCTCGATCTAATTTGTAGTGGAAACACTACAAGTGGTATCAGAGCAATCGATCCTTGTGACCGATTGCAAAATGGTGACTCAAAAAGAAGTAGACGAAATCAGTAAAAAGGTGATGACCCTAATAAGAAATTATGATGAATTATCGACGAAGATGACCTCAGTAGAGACTTCAATAGCAGCAATTATAACTGAGAAACAAAATGAAGCTACAGAGAAGACTGTGGCTAGTTTGTCATTAGTTTTGAGTGAACAAATTGACGAGAAGATGAAAAAAGTTCAGAAGGGTTTGGAAGATTCCTTACAGCTGAAGATGAAATCGATTGATGATAAGATGAGCAAAATTGGTAAAGATATTGGTCCATTGCAACAAACACCACCTTCTGGATCTGGAATTTTAGGTTCAGGCCCTAATGACTCAGGCTCTGGAGGTAGTAATTCTTCTAACTCTCACTTGTTTTCTAATCAGCATAAGCCTAAAGTAGATTTTCCTAGATTTGATGGTAGCCATCCTAGGTCATGGATTCGAAAGTGTAAGAAGTACTTCACCCTGCACCATATGGATGAGTTTGAAAAGGTCAATTTTTTTTTTTTTTTTTTTTTACTAGGAAAAAACTTCATTGATGTTGATTGTTCAAAATACATTGTCTTCCTCAATTGAGGATTTCAACCATTCAGGTAAAACATCATATCTAAAAATAGAGTTTGGTTCATCATAGGCTTCTTTGGCAAGCAAGTGAGCCACATTATTAGCCTCTCTTGGTGCATAGTTGCATTTCCAAGATTCAAAACTTAAAAGCAAGTGTCTACAATCTAGAATAACTGAATTAGTAGTCCATTTAACTGATGTGCTCCTCCCATTGATCGCTTCCACTACATTCCTACTGTCTCCTTCCAGTTGCAGGTTGTTGATTCCCCTTTCCTTCGCCCACAGAATCCCTTGTAATGCGCTTAGAGCTTCAGCTTCTTCTTCATCCTTAGCTTTCAGGTGGATTGATGATGTGCCCTTGCATAGACCTGCATCATCACGACAAATTAGACCACTGCCACAAGTAGTTGATCCTTTAACAAAACTTGCATCAAAATTTATTTTTAAACACAATCTGTCAGGTCTTTCCCATCTAACATCCCATCTGTTCACTCTGTTACCCCCAGTACTTCTGTTGTTGGTCTTTGCTGCTTACTCCTTCTCCATTCTTCTCTGTATTGTTGTATTTGGCTGGCAATACAATTAACAGTGATCTTCTTACCTTCATAGACCAACACACATCTGTATTTCCAGATATACCACATAACAATACCTGCAGTTTGGATTAGTTTTTCTCTGTTCTGAGTATTACCAGGAACATGAACAAACCAATCTTTAAACCATTCATTAATATCTTTGTTATGAAGAACAGCTGCAATATTAGGATCAACTGCAGACCAAACATGCTTAGCAAAACTACAATCAATCAGTAAATGCTGTATAGTCTCCTCATGACAACTACAGAATGGGCAACTAGGATCTACACTGCTAATCCTCCTTGCTATTTTTTGTCTCACAGACAAGCACTGTTGGATGCATTTCCAGAGGAAAGTAAGGATTTTAGGTTCTAAATCTATCTTCCAAAACTGGTTCTAGGGAAATGAGCTATTGGGTACCGCAGTTACATCTATGTTACTGTCTAGAATTACTCTGTAGGCTGATTTGACTGAAAACAAGCCATTACTATTAGGTTTCCATCTCAGTTTATCTTCTCCTTTGATTGGAATTCTAATTTGCAAAATACTATTGACAATGCTATCATCAAAAAGACTTTTCAAGACATCTACTTTCCAACTGCAGCTTTCTTTGTTAATTAACTGACTCACCTTACTCATGTTGCTAGACCACATCCTACTTGAGACTTTACCCTCCATATTAGGCACCCAATTGTGTCCCAAAATGCTTATCTTTGTACCATCTCCAATTTCCCAGCAGTGCTGTTTTTTCACTATTTCTAGACCTAGTTTAACCCCTTTCCAGATCCATGACCCTGAAGTTGGAAGTTGGGCAGTTAATGGGTCTTCATTAGGGAAGTACTTATGTTTCAGGATTGTAGCCCACAATGCATCAGGTTGATCTAGTATTCTCCAAGCTAATCTAGTCAATAAAGCTTGATTAAAGTATTCTGCTTTCCTCATATTCAGACCTCCAAATTTCTTAGGTATGGTGATGTATTCCCATTTCCTAAAGTACATGCCTCTAGTCTCTAGTTCTTTGTTCCACCAAAACTGCATTTGTATTGTATCTAGCTTGCCAGTTAGTTTTTTAGGCATGGGAAACACAGCCATGTGATGAGATGCCATAGAGCCTAATACAGTTTGGTTTAGGACAGTTTTAGCAGCCGGGTTAAGATACTTAGTTTTCCAGAGTCCTAATTTGTTCTTATATTTCCTTAATATGGGTGCAAATGACTCATTCTTGTTTTTTTGAAGAAGTAAAGGGACTCCTAAGTATTTATCTTGTAAACCCATTCGTTGGATTCCTAAAATGTTCCCTATATCATTCTTTGTTCTGTTTTCTGTCTTAGGGCTGAAAGCAATTCCTGATTTGCTAAAATTAATAGACTGACCTGACAACGCACTGAAGTTTTCTATTATCCCATTTAACACTCTTGCTTCACTTGTTTTTCCCTTGAGAAAGATGAGGTAGTCGTCAGCGAAAAAGAGATGGCTAATTGGTGGTGCACTATCCGAAACTTTGATTCCCTGTAACAAGCCTTTACCCTCAGCTTCAAGCAAACATTGTGAGAAAAATTCCATACACAATATGAATAGATAAGGGCTTAGTGGATCACCCTGTCTAAGTCCTCTTTCAGGGTTAAAAACATCACCTGGAGCTCCATTTAACAAGACAGAAGTAAAGGGAGTTGATATGCATTGTTCAATCAACCTGCAAAAATAACCATTAAATCCTAACTTCTGTAATGAATGTATAACGAAACTCCATTCTACCCTATCAAACGCCTTAGACATATCTAGCTTAACTGCCATTAAACCTTTTTTAGACTTGTGCTTCTTCATTGTATCCACAATTTCATGTGCTATCACAATATTATCCGACATTTGCCTATTTTGTAGAAATGCTGCCTGGAAAGGACTGATGATTCTATTAAGTATTGGCCTTAGTCTATTGGATAGTATTTTAGCTATGATCTTATAGGATGTGTTACACAAGCTTATAGGTCTGAATTCAGTAGCATTTTTAGGACAATCTACCTTTGGTATTAATGACAGGAAGTTATGATTACATTGTCTAAGTAGGTATCTTGAATGAAAAAAAGCTTGTATCATTTGCACTGTATCCGTACCTACTATGTCCCACATTTGTTGATAGAATCCTGGGGGGAATCCATCAGGTCCCGGGGATGTCCAAGGTTTCATCTTGAAAACTACCTGTTTTATCTCACTCTCAGTTGGTATAGCACATAGCATGTTATTCTCTGAATCAGTTATACAAGTAGGAATATTGCTCATGAAATCAGATGGAATATGGGGATTTGTAGTTCTACTTATGCTAACAAAATGTTGCCTAAGTTCATCCGCTATTTCATTTCTATTAGTAAGCCACAATCCTAAGTTATTCTGCAGAGATTCAATGTGAGTTTTCCTTTTTCTGTAATTTGCCCTCTCATGAAAGTAGTTTGTATTCCTATCATCCATGGTTAAATGTTCTTCCTGACCTCTTTGGCTCCAGTAATCATGCCGAACTTCATACCAATACTTAAGCTTAGAATTTAAATCTTCTAACCTAAGCCTATTACTGTTGGTGACAGGCAAGCTGATGACATAGTCTATTTCATGCTTTATGTTTGAAATCTGGGCATTAAAATTACCAAAATGTTTTAGGTTCCATTTTCTCAGCCCGTCCTTTACATAAAAGAGAGACTTACAATGCCTAAATGATGTAGAACCATGAGTGTTGTGGTTCCATTGTTCTGCTACTACATCTCTGCAGCTATTATCTCTAAGCATACATTTGTTAAACCTAAAAGGTTTTTTAGCTACACTAGAATCAGTAGAGCTAGTAAGCATAATAGGCACATGATCACTTGCAAATGGTGTAAGATGGTACAACAGGGATTTAGGATACATACAAAACCATGTACTATTCGTCATAGATCTATCTAGCCTCTCATATATAAGCTCATTCCCTTGCCTTTTATTTGACCATGTAAACAAATTTCCAGAGTGTGCAATGTCAGCTAGTCCTGCAGCATCAACAAGGTTAACAAAATAATCTATGTGACTTTGTTGCGGTACTATACCTCCTTGTTTCTCAGATTTTGATAAGATGAAATTGTAATCTCCTATGACAACCCAACTACCCGTATGGTTTGCAGCTGCTTTTTGCATCATATCCCACTGACTAGCTCTATCTGTATCATTTAGAGAACCATATAGAAAAGATAGAAGAGTTGAATCACCTCTAGCATCTATTTTCACAATGCAATTTATGACATTCATTCTAGACTCAACTATTTTAAAATCTAGACCATCTTTCCAAAGGATACATAGACCTCCTCTTGTCCCAACAGGGTTTAATAGCCACATGTTAGGGAAATTTATAGGCTTTATCAATCTTTTCATCTTGTTTGCATGGGACTTGGTTTCACTTAGAAAAATTATATCAGGATCATTTGACCTAACAATGTCTTTTAGGTGGTTTCTAGTATCTTTGTTCCCATAACCTTGAACATTCCAAGCTAGAATCCTCATCTTAACTGACACTAGCACCAAATAACTTTGAAAATTGTGAAAAGGACAAAAACTTTTGAAAACAATCAACTGAAATCTAAGAAATAATGTTCCAAAAGAAAAATTAGTTGTTTTAGAAAATATCCAAACCTGAGTTCCCCCATCAGTGTTTTTTGTATTGCTCCCCTTTGTTGTGGTTCTGTGAGTTGTTTGAGTAGATTCTTGATTGCCATCAGAGTTCACGACCATATCCTCCTTTGGAGCAGAGTTATTCAATGATTTTGGAACTTCATTTCTTTGCCTCTTCCCTGCCCTAGTTGCACCTTCCACCTCCATCTCAGAGCTATTCACAAACTCAATAATCATACCATCCTTTGGGGGTACAAAAGGCGAAGCTTTGTTAAATTTCTTCTGCTGTTGCATTGGAACTTGGCCTGCACACTTTGTTTTGTACTGCCTGTGCTTGCTTTAGCTTACCCACATTTCCAAAGATATAGGTTTTTTTGTGAGCCGCTTCAAGGTATTCAGCAGCAGCTTTGCATACTCCTTTATTGTGTTTGATCATGTAACATTCCTGACAAACGCCATTTGGTTGTTTCTCATAGAAATACCTAATCCATCTTGTCACCCCAGCAGCAGTTATGGCCATTGCACCCCTTCGAAGTGGATTGTTAATGTTGACGATGACACAAACTTTTACAGGAATTCCATCTACTGGAACAGCATCCGCCGGTTCGATTGCTATTACTTCTCCCATTAGACCTCCCATTTCTTTCACTGACCTGACATTCATGTGTTCAGGTAAGAGATTCCTGAGTTGAATCCAGAAACACTGATTCTCCCAGTCCCACTCATGATATTTTTATAATGGATTATAGTCATGCACCATCATCAAACTTCCATCCACGCTCCAAGGTCTTTCACGGTATATTTTTTTCATGATTTCTTTTGATGAAAACTTGAATACAAAAACATTTGTATCTATTTCAAACACTTTCAGTTCTTCTGCTGGTATAAAAGACCATGCGCTTCTTAGTTGGACTTCTGCAGTATGACGTCCCACCTTCCCTTCAATGATCACCGTACCAATAAGACTATTTTCCCACTGGTTTTCTTCTTCCCCATCCGACCCTTCATCACCCGCTAACACAACTGCTTCTGATGATTCACCTAATTCAATCATGGCTTTCTTAAACTTCTCAGCAAGATCAACTACTGTGTCTGACATTTTTGTTTTCCTATTCCACTGAAGTTCTTCTTGTTTTCTTCTCTGTGTGATTAATCCTCTTAGGTTACTGCTATTTAACCACCCATACATATTTAGGGTTTCCCTTTTTATCTGATTTTCCATAACTTTCTGGTTCAGGAAATCATGGAGATTACATAAATCTTCGGAGAGAAAATTACCTTCTACTTGGAAAGTTTCACAGCTGTATATTGACCAAATAAAGGTTAGGGTTAAAAACATTTTGAATTTTCTTTTCCGCCTCTTTCCATAGCCAAAAATCCCTAACTCACACATGTTGTTCACACGCGTGCTTGAATTTTGAAATTTCTGCTCTTCGGATCGGTTCTTTGAACTCTGAGAAAACTCTCTAATGGCAATCGAATCAAACTCAACAGTTTTAACAAACTTGATAACAACTTCTGCAAACGCTTTAACCACAACCACGATCAAGGCAAACGCCATAAGGGGAGACAATAGTTGTAAACACATTGGGGAAACAAAACTTAGTTAGACATGAGAAAAATGAAATCGGATTTCAAAATTTTAAAAACTAAACGAAAATACATAGATCAGAGGACAGGATGATTTATTAGAGAAACATAAGACCCCAGCTGATGATGAGTATCTGCAAAGAATTACTCCAAAGTTATGAGAAGAATGATCAAATCTAAGTTTAGGACATGATTTTTGGTGACTGAGTCAACTCAGTTGGTCGCCCGATTCACAGAGCATACTCTCACACGTTTCGAAAAGGTCAATATGGCTTCTATGTATTTGGATGGTAAAGCTGATATTTGGTTCCAGGATTATCAAGAGTGTAAGGATCTTATAAAGTGGCCTGATTTTGTTGGTGACATTTGTGCAAGATTTCAGGAATTAGGACATGATGATGTAGTAGGAGAATTTAACAAATTGTGTCAGAGGAATACAATTATTGAGTACCAGGAGTTATTTGAAGAACTTAAGGCCTTAATGATGGCCAAGAATAAACACTTAACTGAAGAATATTTTACTTCAAGCTTCATTAGTGGGCTTAAGGAGGAGTTGAGGATGGCAGTGCAGATGTTCAGTCCTTCTAGCCTTAAACAAGCTATTTATCTAGCTAGAATGCAAGAGGCATTGTGGGAAAATGTAGCTAAGAAGAACAGAGCTACCTTCAAGCCCCCACAACTACAAATACCCTACAACAGCAGAGCTATTGTGACTTCTCCAAAATCCAGCTCACCTTCACCAAAAGGGAGTGCTACCACAAGTCCTAGACTGCCTATTAGGAAGCTCTCTTTGCTGAAATGAAGGCCAGAAAGGAGAAGGGGTTATGCTACAACTGTGATGAAGTTTTCAAGGTTGGTCATAAGTGTATTAAACAGCAGTTGTTCATGTTGATGGCAGAGGATGAAGAGGAGACAGAGTCTGAAGAAGAAACAACAGACAATACATTATTAATACAAGAAGTAGAGGAGGAGGTAGAGATTTTAGTGCATGCCCTCTCAGGAAACATCTCTCACAATACAATCAGGATTGAAGGGGTGCTTAAGGGAGGTAAAACATTTACTATACTAGTGGATAGTGGCAGTACACACAGTTTCTTGGACCCAAACATAGCTAGAAGGAGCAGCTGTCTGGTGGAACCTACAAAACAATTTGTTGTGGTTGTAGCTGATGGAAACAAATTGTACAGTGAGGCCAATGTCCAAAGTTCCAGTGGAGTATGCAAGGGCAATAGTTCACCTTTGATGTAAGGATTCTAGCTCTTGGGGGATGTGACATGGTGTTGGGTGTAGATTGGATGAAGGAGATCAGTCCAGTCAAGTTTGACTTCAAAAAGCTCATCCTATCTTTTATGTTGGAGGGTAAGAAGATTAAATTACAAGGAATGAAGGAAGCAGCAGGGATCTCTATGATGTCTGGTGAAGCTTGTGAAAAGTATTTGAAGAAGAATAGCCATGGAATTATTGGCCAGTTATTTTCCATTAGTGGTGTAAATAACCCACTTCCAGTACCAGAAGTCATTACACCCTTATTAACTGAAGTTGATTCTGTGTTTAAGGAGCCAAAAACTCTTCCTCCTTTAAGAACCCATGATCATCATATTCCATTGCTACCATTGTCTTCTCCACCCAATCAAAGGCCTTACAGGATTCCTTATGTCCAAAAAGAAGTAGTAGAGAAATTGGTACAAGAGATGCTAGCAAGTGGGGTTATCAAACCCAGCCATAGTCCCTTTTCTTCTCCCATATTGTTAGTCAAAAAGAAAGATGGTAGTTGGAGGTTCTGTGTGGACTACAGAAAGTTAAATGAGATCAATGTTAAGAATAAGTATCCAATACCAGTGATAGATGAATTATTGGATGAGCTCAATGGAGCTAAGGTGTTTTCCAAGCTTGATATCAGAGCAGGCTATCATCAGATTAGAGTGCATCCTACTGACACAGCAAAGACAGCATTCAAGACACATGAAGGGCACTATGAATTTGTGGTAATGCCATTTGGGCTTACAAATGCTCCAACTAGTTTCCAAGCACTCATGAATGATGTCTTCAAGCCTTTTCTCAGGAGATTTATATTGGTGTTCTTTGATGACATTTTGGTGTACAGCCCTGACTTAGAGACTCACATGCAGCATTTATCTACTACTTTACAAGTTCTCAAGCAGAATCAGTTATATGCCAACCTCAAAAAATGCTCTTTTGGCTAACCACAAATTGAGTATTTAGGCCACATTATATCTGGAGAAGGGGTAGCTGCAGATCCTGAGAAGATTGCCTGTATGAAAGAATGGCCAATTCCATCAAATCTCAAGGACTTGAGAGGGTTCCTTGGCCTGACTGGGTACTACAGGAAGTTTGTCAGAGATTATGGACTCATTTGTAAGCCCTTGACTGAACTGTTGAAGAAGAACAATTTATTATGGAGTGAAGCAGCACAAATAGCCTTTGAACAACTCAAAACTGTTGTTATCACCACACCAGTACTAGCACTTCCTGATTTTGCTAAGCCATTTGAGGTGGCTACTGATGCTTGTGATCAAGGAGTAGGAGTTGTTCTTATGCAGAGTAAGAAGCCAATTGCCTTCTTCAGCAAGAGTATGGGAGTTAAGTTCTTGGCTAGATCAACCTATGAGAAGGAAATGATGGCAGTAGTCATAGCAGTCACCAAATGGAGAACTTACTTGATGGGGAATAAGTTCATAATTTACAAAGATCACCAGAGCATCAGGTACTTCATGAAGCAAAGAATCCACACCAGCTTGCAGCAAAAGTGGCTCTCTAAGTTGCTAGGTTACAATTATGAGATTAAATACAAAAAAGGGACTGATAATAGAGTGGCAGATGCCTTATCCAGAAGACATGAAGACTCTTCTCTCATGGCTGTGTCTGTGATACAACCAGCTTGGATCAGTGAAGTAATGGAGAGTTATGAGACTGATAGTATAGCTCAAGAATGGATTCCAAAACTATTGTTAGATCCTGAAGGTGAAGGGGACTACTCATATCAACAAGGAATTCTCAGATACAAAAACAGGATATATATTGGTACTAAGGGCAACTGCAGGATAATGATCATTACTGCCATACATGATTTACCCATAGGGGGGCATTCTGGGGCTCAAGCTAGCTACCAGAAAGCTAAGTTATACTTCTATTGGCCAGGGATGAAGAAGCAAATCCTTGCCTTTGTACAAGAATGTGATACCTGCCAACAGAATAAAGGGGTTAATTCCTTACCAGCTGGGCTACTACAACCCTTACCCCTTCCAGATCAGGCTTGGGAGCACATTAGTATGGACTTCATTACTGGTTTACCTAAGTCTGAAGGGAGAGATGTGATATTGGTGGTGGTGGACAGGTTCACTAAATACAGTCATTTCTTAGCCCTCAGTCATCCATTCACTGCAGCTTCAGTGGCTAAGGTATTTCTGGACTCCATTTTCAAGTTGCATGGCCTTCCTAAAACCATTGTATCTGACAGGGATGCCATAATGCTGCAGCTGAAGATTTCCTGCAACAGAGACAAGCTATGGCTAAGCTTCTGAAAGAAATGTTGGAAAACTCCCAGCATAGATAAGCAACAAGCTGATAAAAGAAGAACTGAGAGACAGTTTGAAGTTGGTGATTGGGTTTATCTTAGGCTCCAAACTTACAGACAAATTTCAGTACAGTTAAGGAAGAATTTGAAGCTTGCTGCCAAGTATTATGGGCCATATCAAATAATTGAGAAGGTGGGAGCAGTGGCTTATAAATTGGAACTACCCCCTGAATCAAGAATTCACAATACTTTCCATGTTTCTCAGCTAAAAGCCAAGTTGGGAACTGGTTTGCTTCCTCAGACTGTGTTGCCCAAGACTGATCATGAAGGTCAGTTAAAGATGAATCCACTCCAAGTCTTAGCTGTGAGAAGAGTTAAGAAGAATAAGCAAGAGGTTGAACAGGTGTTAGTTCAATGGGAAGGCATGATGGTCTCTGATGCTACTTGGGAGGACAAGATACTCATGAAGGACCAATTTCCAGAGCTGATCCTTGAGGACAAAGATCTTTAACAGCAGTGGTCTTTGTGATGTCCCTGCTAAGGGGCATCCTTTGGCTAAGGGGCGTCCAGGTTAATTGTTAGTAGTTAGTTAATTACTGTTGTTACTAGCCGTTAATATTTATTACTGCTGTGTGTGTGTGTGTGCTTGTCGCACGTGTGAACTCGTATTTGTATTCCTTCTCTGGTTGTTGTTTGACTCAGCGAATTATTGAGTAATCTTATCCTTCTTCATTTTGTCTCTCTGTTCTACCGTCTTTTCCCTTCTCTGAAGCTTCCTTAGCTTTTCCCCTCTTCTCTCAAACTCTCTCGATCTGTTCTCGATCTAATTTGTACTGGAAACACTACATGTAGCAAGTACGATATGATATGACCGTGAAGAACGATGTACCTGCAAAGAACAAATCAAATAACATCGATCTTGATTCCACTCAATATCTATAGTTTAGGCACACAAACCGAAAGCGGCTTGCTGGCAAATCCAGGTTAATAGATAAAGAGTATGTTCTAATCACAACGATCTTGAGTGGCCTTATAGCAGAAGAGAAGGACCATAGAATAAATAAGATCGCAAGGTTTGATAGACGTGATAGAAAAGAACACAAGTACAACACAAAGAAGACTAGTAAACATAAACTAGTTTCCCGTAAGAGGTACTTCTAGGCTTCTCGATCCCTAGAGAAGACTTTCACGCAATTCTAGATCGAGAGAAAAAGCCCAAAGGTAACTGAAAAGAAAAGCGACAAACACAAGCTTACAATTCCAAAGAAGAGCTTGGCCAGAGGGATAAAGCTTTAAGGAGAGATACCTCTCCTATTTATATTGACTAAGGCTTAGCTTTGAAATGAGGCAAACTTAATTTCGGAAATTCCACAAAGCACATTTACATATTAATTCTGAAATTCCCCATTTAGTCTCATAGCATTTAATGAGAACTAATACTCTAGCATTTTACATTTAAGAAAAATATATTCCATAAAGAAAATATATTTTCGAAAGATGTTTAGCCAAGAGCAATCAAAGCAAATAATATCTTAAGGTATAGATGTTTCTTTTAATTCGAAATATAGCGCTTACCAAATGTGCTCCTTGGGAAAGAGCTCAATTCGAAAACATGTCCTTTGTTTCGAAAATCTCCTTAGATATTATTACTTCCAAATGTCGTCACCAGCTTTAATAATGTCGACATTACTTCCTTGGTATTGCTGGGCTAACCAGATGAACCTAGGTGGAAGTAGGATCTGGTCCAACGTGGTTCAACGTTCCACGTAAACGTATCATAACAGACGTGGACAAGCCTTGTGTGTTAAGCTTAAGTGAACACGTAGGTTCAAACATTCCGAATCACGCAAATAGATATACCATTGGAAGTACGGTGCGAGATTCCACTAGTAACTAGCGAAATGTTAAATCTCCTGAATTCTTGATTTGTCACGTTAATGATATCCAAGAATTCAAATCAAAACATCAAATGAATAATCAAATGAATATTTGATCGAGTAGTAATCATACGAAGATTTTAATCACGTACAGTATTGATCAGAAAGCATGTGTCTACTTATTTGAAGCGACTAACCATATTTCTGATCATGACTCAATCTCACTTAGTTGTACATTGAAGATGAAAGAATTCAAACTTCAAACCGAGAATATCAAACTCATTAATTCGTTGAAGCACAAATCAAAAAGGTAGAGTTTGAACTTTGAAGTTACGCATTCTGAGTCAACTATATTATGGTTTCAAAACGTACATCTGTTTTGGCAGAAACCAAATTAAGGTTTCGGAACCTAAAGTACATTATATGACCAGAACCATATTAAGGTTCCCAAATCAAGTTTCCATATAACGAAACCTAAAGCTTGGTTTCGAAATCTAGATTTTGTTTAACAAAACCTTGGTTAAGGTTTGGAAACAAGAAACACATATTAAATTATCCACAAATGTTTGGTGTCGTACTTGAGAGTCCATGTGGTCGAGAACCGTTTCAGCATCACACCTTTTTAGCCTCGACGCACAGGAATATATTTCCCGGTTCACATAAACCTTTAGGAAACCCCAGGGTCTTTTCGACCTTTTAGAACTCACATGGTCAAGACACATTGGCCTCGATTCTCAAGTCACTGTAAGCCAACAAACATAGTTACGAATCTGTGTTATCTCATTGGTCACAATATTTAAGTTTCGGACCAATAGCTTATGAATACGAAAACCAGATTATGGTTTCGAAATCAACGTTTAGTTTTACCAATACCTACATTAAGGTTTCGAACATTGAAAATTCATAAGTTGAGATACACAAATATGGTTTCGGAATCCATAAGTGAGATATGGCATACAAGATGTTCATATACAGAATCAACTGAATGATTTAGAACTTCAGCATTCAGAGCCAAACCATGACGTCGTATTCGAATCTCAGAACA
>JAJJMA010222538.1:0-11777 GCA_023529015.1 Papaver nudicaule | reverse complement strand
TACCTTTACCTTACTATGTTTTGGCATCAATGCGATTCCCAAAAAACAATCCTTGCACTGAAGTCGTTGAACCGGCCGAACAAATCCTGCACAAGCAAAATCATCACATGACAATGGTAGACGATAAAATTTGCAATGCTTGCTGTTTTATCGTATACCATTGTCATGTAGATGGTTTTGCATCGGTGCAATGCATAATAAAACAAGCCTTATTATGTTCTTGCCTAACACAGTCATTTATCTTGGTAGAGGTCAGCCGCCCGTAGTAGCGGTAGTGCGACCTTTACCAAAGATAAAGGACTGCGTTAGGCCAGAACATAAGGCACTATGTTTGACGAACTCTTCTCATCAACCCACATAACGATTAACAAGAAAAGTTTCCAGGACACGGTAATGTCGTTCGTACTTGAATTTCTTTCCTTTAGATCGTTGCCATTCCTTTATAGTCCTGGCGTGATTTTCCTCATTGGTATCTCTCGGAAAATGATGTGCTTTGATCCATCTCCCCAACTGCATAAATTCATGCACTCTTAGGTGTATTTTTCTCCAACGCGACCACAACGTATTCTGATCACGCACGACTTTGGAAGTACGTCTATCTAATTTGAATTCCGCAGTGACAGCAGTCCACAACTCTGGTTCATTTACTTTAACGCGATTACGTTTCATATCGTCCTTTGACGGATAGAAAATCATATAGTTTGTACAAAGACATAAATCTTCATTCCACGAAAACTTAGGACGAGGTTTAGGTGCATCTGGTAATGAATCTAAAGGATTTGCTGGTTTTTTCGGTGCAATTGTTTTTTTTGATGACGAAGATGAAGAAGAAGAAATTGTGGAAGATTTGCATCGCTTTGGGTTACCATAGTGTCTAGGAGGAGTGGTATACCATCTCTTAAATGGAGGAGGAGTGAATAAAGGAGGAGGTTTCGATGAAGGTTCAGTGTAGTAGTAGTTATGGACTAATTTTGCCGTTCTGCTTCGAAATTTAGGTGATGCCGGAGGAGTACCGAGTAAAATAAAGTTTGGAGGAGAAGATGGTGGAGTTGAATAAGATGTTAGAGCGGCTTGGGAAGATGATGGATTTGACATTACGAAAAAAATTGATTTATCAGATGAAATCGAGAGCAAACTAGAGAAATATCGAACTAAATTGTGAGTGAATGAAGTGAAGACCAAGTTTTAGTTTATATAGGATTGGGGAGTGAAATATAGGCCGTTGGATGAAGCTAATCTACTCGATGGAAATTCCATCGTCGATAGAAATTCTATCGACCTCGACACTTTTTGTATCGTCGATGGAATTTTCATCGATAGATACAATTTCCATCTGACGTTGCAAAGTTGCAAATTTGCAACTTTGCAACGTCAAAACACTGGTTTGCAACGTCCATAGCCAGCCAAAATAGCCAAATTTTGTGTTTTAGGTGTTCCATAGGAAGTGGCCTTATGCAGATTTTATACTCACACATACGGATGCAAGATATCTCGATTAGCAAAAGAGCTATTAATCAATAATTCAATTTCGAACTTAAATAATCAACTAACACTTCACATAATATTAGCACGGTAGAAATCGAACAATAAAGAGCATGAATGCGAGAAACGCTTATTTAATAACAATTATGAATCCATGTTTTGGGTTTTGAAATCAACCCTAATCAAAAAGAAACTTAGCTACAAATGTTCTTGAAAGAAAGCATAATAATCTTTGCGAAGTAAAACTTCAAAACTAAAGAAAAATAAAGAGAAGCAAACTGAATTCCTTGTTCCAGCTGCGCCTCCAAAAACTGCTATCAAAGATCGTTTTCCCTTGTTCCTGCCTTCTCTTTTTTATATATTTGAAAACCCCTGTAAAACCATGCTAGGTAAACACCTCTGTGACAACTCTGACAAGCCCCCAAAACTGAACTATCCAACACCCAGGCCTTGTCCAAATCCAAATCATATTCTTCTCAACTGGTTTCTCGGCTAAAAACTGTGCTCAACTTGGTGCCCATGCTTGCCCTCTCTGTTTCCTTCTAAGCTCAAGTACTAATACACTCAGCTAACCCTTGGAAACTACCCTGCAACATCGACCAGTAACACTGCTACAGAAACTCCACAAACTTGCCAGAACTCTGAACCGCACCCTTGTTACATCGACCAGCAGTACTAGAACAAAACCATTCCTTATATTCAACTTCATACCCAACCTGTACTACTGGTTCCTCTTCTTGCTTCATTATTATCTTCAATCAAACTTCAACAGCGGCAACCAACAGCAGCAATCAACAGCGGCAACACCACTTCTTACAGCCAGAAACTATGCAGGCCATCAGCTCTCCCTGCCATTCATGCTTAAACTCTCCACTACAGCTCCATGAGTAAATTGGCTTTGAAACCCATCTTGAATCTCTTACATATCTCACCAAAAATAAACAGCAAAACCCCATACACCAGAACAGCTTAATTCAGTGACCTACAACAACTCAGATTTGCTCTTTCAGGCCTTTAAACAGACGAGTTGTCTGCAGGAACTGATGTTGATACAGATTTAACTTCCTTTGTTTCTTGTAACTCTGCAATCTCCTTCCCTGGAACATTATTAACATTCAACACAACCCAACATACAGAAACCATATATTCCTCAATCAGACATCACTAAACCTAGCAAACAGCAAACCCTTTCTCTTGTTTTCTCTTCTGACTGCTCATTCTGCTGCCAACTTCCAATATCCATACACACCCATTCTTCAATTCTTTCTTCCCTTTCAATCATACAAAAATCAACGGCTGCACATCTTGTTATTTCCCAGTTCTTTCTCCCCTTCACAAATCTCTTCTAACATCTTGGTAACACCCACTGGAAGCATGGTTGAGATGACGGCAGTTTGGCTGTGAATCTGGTTGCGTCTGAAATACTGGACTGGTCGCAGAACTTGGTTAAAACCTGAAACCAAAAATGAAGTCTTCTGTCGTCCTTGTATTGTAGAGAACCCTCCCTTCTTTTCTTATCTGTGTACGTGCGCTACACATGTGGTCACTAACTAATCCAGGGCCTTTCTCTTCCAGCAGGTATACCCGATATACAGCAAGCCCATTTCACAGTTCTTCATAAGCCCAGCACCAATGACCCACAATTTCCTTCAGTTCTTCTGACATATGATATCAAGAGAATTGAAATTCTCTTCTTCCTCCTGTAACAGCCACTGGCCTCATTTAATCTTTGAATGAAAGACTTTGTTAACGTAAGCTTTATTTCATGATTTTTTTTTCTTTTTTACGACTTAGAGTCATTGTACCTACAAAAATAGAAAACGACATTAAATAACCAATGTACGAGGTTTAAGCTAACTGAAGTGTATAGTAAAGTACTCTTGAGTAGGTGTTTTAAGGCACCTATCATTGATATATGTAGACTGTTGTTATTCTGTCTTTATATCGTCAATCCAACTTTATGGGAGTGTTTCCACTTTCTTATTTCAGGTTAAGCTATATTTCTTTGTTAACTCTGCATTTTGTTAGTGACTTGACCATATCTCAACAAGAGATAGGAACTAATTATACTGTTTATTCGTGGGAGTCAAATAAGTAAATGCAGGCACAATTGGGGAAATTGAGAAGTAACCCAATAGTACGAGTGAATCTGTTTTCATCTTACCTCGTTTCATTATTTGATAGATAACATAGGATATCAATACTGCAATAACGACTGTTGTAATTTTGCAGAAAATGGTTGTTAGGATAAGTGAATCATAGAATCAACTAGGCAGAGTTCTTTGTGAGGTACCTAAGACTACTTCCAGGATTAAAACAATGATTCATTAGCCGTCCACTAGCTCAGCTGCATTTGTTATTTTCTCCCGAAATACTAGCTTAGTTGATCTTATCTAACAAATTAACATAGTTGATCTTATCTAACAAATTAACATATACACGAACGATGGTATATATAGCATATGTTTGAGTTTTAAAATCTGCACGGGATTTATTCCCCGTGTTAATTTAGGTGGTTGTATCTTTCCCATGTTTCAAATTAATCAAACCTCTTCAGTATATTCGCTTCAGCAAGTGTGGCCATTAGGGACATTACGATCTCCCCCATGGTCTGCAGCATCCTTCCTGTTTGCAAGGCCAGTTTCTTCAACTTGTCAATACCGAGGATGAACTTACTTACTTTTAGGGTGAAAGCTGATTCATAGAGCACAAACCTTGGTCTGCTTAGTTCTTTGAAAATCAATTAGCTCACTAAGTTATCGAAGGAACCATCTTAGATCTAAAGAGATGGTAGGGGGGAAAATCGTTTTCAAGCCTTGGTCTGTTTAAACTCTTAAGAAACTTACCAACATCAGGAGTCCAGATTGTAGATCTACTAAAAGTTAGAAAAACTAAAGGAATAAAATGATGATGGGAGGTACTTGTTGCAGGTCTCGGAAAAATCAACAGGAAACACCATCAGTGCGGGAACAGGGACATCACCAACTCGAAGGCAATTAGGGAGCAGCCAATGCGGATAACTCCTGCACATGATCCAGGTAAAAAATAGACTACAAAGATCCATCCATGAATAAGTACATAGCACAAAAGGATAACAATAGGCGCGGAGCAACAAAGTAAGGCAAGCGCACCTACCAATGGCCCCCAATGGTGCGACATACATGATACTATGTGTGGAAACCAATTCGGAAAAAAAGCACGGATATGCTGGTGAATCTTGCGCATAACAGAAAATACGAAAAAAAGACATGGGATAATTAAAATACGACTAAAGAATGGATGATGCGACATGTACACTTTTCAATCCATGAGACAACTGTAAGCTACAACCATTGCGATCCTTTAGTGATTACTCTCATCATAGCATGATGGAAAATACATTGGATACTGGTGGGTGCAGGTATCGCAACACACATCTTATTCTACGACGCATGTAAAGAAATAAAGATCAATGACCCACCAATGTAAATAATCGGAAGAACTATCTACGGATTTAACAAAATGCAAATTGTACCAATTAGATAAATAGTACTGCGGGTTTCAGCCGGACCCATAACCTAGACTTGCGCTTCAGCGTAGTTAACAAGGATTCATCATACACAACAATACTAAGAAGAAAACATCAGATGCGAGCAATACCATCAACACTCCACGAAAGTATCAAGGAGGACCACACATCAGCAAGAAAGTGCAATTTTATACACGTGCAAGAATCTATAAACGTGGACAGGAACATCAGAAAAGTGGAGCACATGATGCGGTGAATATTGGAGTACTCAGCATAATACCCCGGACCCAAGGAGATCTACTAAAGCGCAAGTTGGAGCCAGAGAACAGAAAATACAAAGCAACCATAAGAATGGTATTAAGAAAATAAAATGTCAAATGGTTCATAGTGCATAAGGCACCTTTGGCAATAAAGAAAATCTTCAAGGTAATTGAGTACACATGTCTAGAGGAATGAATAATAGAAGCATCAAAGCCGGATAACAGCAAACAAGTGCTCGATGAATAAGTGCTGGCTTAAGGCCCTATGAATGGCCAAAATGGGGGATCATAATTGTCGCTTATCCTTAGACGTCCCCTATGGTGAGAATACATAATACATGGTAAAGAGGGGGTAGGTAACCGCAAAACAAATGAAAGCCCATCCCGGGTGGCAAATGCCAACAATTGTCTACTGTCTCGAATGATGTCTACAATAATTGACTGGACGTTGATATGGATGAGTCAAGATATACACATACGAAGCTAGGTGCTTATCACGTAGATTAGGAAAAATCACGTAGAAAGTAAAGTAACTATAATACACTTACGCCTGGGTTGCACATATATTTCAAACATAGCTGTGTACACGTATTTGTACGTACCAATACGTGATACAGTACTGGTACTCCTAAATACGGCAAAATAGTCCTATGAAAAAAAAAATTGTTTCATTCAAGTTTTGCACTTGAGCGCTTGTAAAGTTAGCAAAACCTTTTGTGTGGTTTAGATCAAAAAGAGCAAAATGGTTAACAACACAACAATGTAACTATTTTGCACGTTGTTCTTTTGAAATTTTGTTCATAAAAATCTTAATAATACAAGCAATTTATTATGAATGAAATTATACTTTGGGATTATCATTACGTTTATGTTTTCTAGTATACATTATACACACGTATTGTGTATTTGCCAGTTTCAAAAATGGCGTATTGGACGCACGATACGTATTGGTATCGGATACCCGTACCAGTATCTGTGCAACCCCGACTTACGCACAAAATAACTTGCTTTATATTCCAAATGTTCTCTTCATATACAAGTATATAATTTACCTGAAGAATTCTTTTCATACATATATATCTAGGAGCATTCAAAAGCATCATAAATGGAAACCTATCTAGCAAAATGAATTATTAATCTTCATCTCCTGATTCATCCGCAAAAATGTTATGAGTAAGAGGATCCTCAGTAGCTCTATCATCAGGGATAATAAAAGTGCCTCAAAATTAATGTGGAAAACAGAAGGAATAGCAACACTAGCATTTTCCTTGAGGATATTTATGAAGAACCTCGAGATAGCAATATTGAAGTCCCGTTCCACACGAGTCTCCTAGAGGTGCACCTTATCCTCCAATTCCATAATATGCTTAAACAGTAGTCGCAGCAAGAAGAGACGCAACAACATCAGATTTCGCAATGTCAGAAGTAACGAATCCAAATCATCAACAACTTCACCAGAATAACACCCACCCTTCGTAGATTTAGAACGGATCTTGCGAGGGACAATCAGATCCTGAGAATCAAAAGAAATATGTCATCGAAAAGAAAGAGAAAATCATCGCATAATCAAGAAAAAAAGAAGAATACCTTCTCAAGAGCGGAGGATACCTTTCTTTTAGCCCTGCAACCCTTGCACTTATGAGTATCCGAAGATTCATATGAAATATGCAAAATCGCATCAAGTACCGGAGGATGAGCACTAACAGGTTCAAGATCAGATATAAACTTTTCAGGTCGCCCTATAGAATGTCCAATAATGGTGTCCTCAACCATAACCGCTGGAGGATAAAAAACATCCCTTGTAGGAGCACGATAATAATTCGACAGTCACGGATGCAAGAAACGAAGATACAGAGTAAGATCCCCATGCTCAGGATCAACACAATAGCAGTCAACACCATACAACCAGGGAACACGCACAACGAGGATAACTTTATTAGAACCAAAGTCAGCACGCACCAACACACTCATAACGAAAATAAGAGGGACCCGATTTGTATTTCTGAAAGCACACCAATATGTGATGCAACAACGATCACATCATCTACAACGGCGTTAAACATCTCAATAGAATGGTCACCTAGTTGTTGCCAGCGACGCCAAAGAAATAAATAATATTAGGTCCAGAAGTTACGATGGTACTAAAAATAAGCGCGCGTAACCGGACGATGACGAAGAACGAAGAGTACAAAATGGTCCTCTTGATTATATAAAGGCAGCGAAACCCAGTTGTAAGATGCGCCCGACACATCAAGCCCTTATTTTCGTTAAAATAGAATTCATGCACCTTGGGATCAAGAAAGTCGGAGCACAGATACTCGAATTGAAAATGCTGGCGACAAGAGTATCCGTAGGAATTGTACCATGAGTGGCGGAAAGACGTTGAAAGTTCACTGAACATTACGAACGTACAAGTCTCTACCAATCTTAATGGATCCTCCAGAAGCTTGACAATTCCAATGAAATCAACAGCCTGACCCAACACATCATAAATTTGCATCGGATCAGAAGCATCCGGAGGAACATACGCAATAGTTTCTGAAGAAAAAAAAGGTAACTGAACGTCAGGCTGTCGTAGAGGAGACACAACCAAAGAAGACGAACGAGCAGTAACAACAGTAAAGGGAAAATCTGCACCAACAAGAGCAGTTACTGGACCAACCAAAGAATCACCAAGAAAAGACGACCAGCATGACCCATACCTCTGTCAGATTAACCTGTCTGCGGTGGTACAAGCATCTCGAGATCTAGAATTCCGCTGAAAAGACTAGAATCTATAACGTCCATATCTAGAGACGACAGTGAAGAAGACAATCGGCAACAGAAGAATGAGATGCAGAGCTTGCAAATTCAAATTAGATCATTTATAAATCAAGATTTCATTCTAAATTTTTCAAAAAAAAAATTGGGGAAGAAGGAAGGAGCAAAGTCCTTCTTACTTGGTGGATTATCCAAACAACGATGTAGACTTTCAGAAATCCACTTGAAACTCGAATCCTGGTGATCAGAGATCGAAGATGAGAATCGCCTTCAACATTGAAAATATTCTGGATCCGAGAAGAACTATCAGAAACAGTAAATTAAGATATCAACCACGTGACTGGGAGATGAAAACTCGTGCTGCATAAGAAAACAAAAGACATAAGAAGCAGAAGAAAAATAATTTATATGTGAGATCTCACCTTGCACGGTAAAGGTGTGACGGTTCAAGTTCTCAGCGAGCAACGCTTCCCGAGGAGGACAACGAAGAGAAAGCAGGTGCAGGTTCAAAAATACGTCCCATCCGAGCGGTTGTAGATACATGTTTGTTCCTTTTAATTTTAAAAAATTGGGCAGAATGTGGATATCATATCCCATATGTATTCTTAGGTCCTAAGACCCGAACCGCACTATAGAGCTGAAGGAAAGTAAAATCTATCTTTTATCTAGTATTTGTAAACCAACATAGTCGGACGAGCGGAGGAGATAACCTCCTCTCCCCCCACCAATGTAACCAACATAGTTGGACACGTCTATTCTTAGCATCCAGAGGTATCATATGTAAGCCTACTTAACGATATGACTCGGTAGTATTGGAACACTGGGGTCATTCTCCAGTGATCTCTATAAATAGAGACCCTCGACCTTTGAAGTTGGGTCCCTAATTGTTTGTATCAATAAAATGAGAGCTTCACTTCTATCTTGTCTTCCTTACTTGTGTTTGTTACTTGGGTGTGTTCTCTAGTATTACACTATTAGCTTCAAGAATTGGGGTCAACCATCTCTAATGGAGTTCGTGTGAATATTCTAAGACAGTTCTCCTACGATATGTTGTATTTGAATTTTTCTGACGACGTGTTTCTCCAAAATTTTACGTTTATTCATACATATTTCCATCCACGCAACCATTCGAAGAGTATAAGCATGTAACTATGAAAGGTGGAGACTTACTTGACAAATAGAATTTATCATACCCATTCGAGAGGACAGATGGATAACAAACATCACCTATCCAATTCTTATACCAGAGGTAGGTACATAAATCTACACTAAATACTATCATCTATTAACAAATAATAATGCCTGGGATTGCACCAAACTGTCAATATGCTTTATTAAGTCTACTGTGGATATTATCAGAAAGCTAATAATAAAAGGTAACGGAGAAAAACATGCCCCGATCTGGCCACCAAACAACAACGGTAAATTTACAGTTAAATCTTTATATAATGGTGGTACAAACATGAACTTGAATATGAACATCACACCTTCGGTTAAAACGTTCATATGGAAAGGTGATGATACTAGTATATCAAACATCGTAAGAATAGAAAGAGTAGTTCCAAATATAATACTACATGCGCTCTATGTAATGAAGGTGAAGAATCAATAACCAATTTATTCATGCATTGCAATTTCGCAAAACAGGTTTGGATGATCTGAACTTTGATTTGAGTTTTGTAATGAATTATAAAACTGATTTTCATGAATGGTTAAATGATTGGTTTTGTCATACAGATAGCAGACTAAGTAACATGAAATGGGAAATAATATGTAGCATAATCACCTGGCATAGTTGGAAAGCTAGATGCAACAATGTATTTAGAAAGGATCTTCTGGAGAACAAGAGGTTCTTTCTCAGCTGATTTCAAGGATCTTTGGGCCATTAAAACCCCTCTACGAAGAGCTGCAACTGTATGTAAGATTCTTCATGGGAAAATCTCGACGGATGATAAGCTGCGATACTTCGGTGTGTCCATGGCTAGCTGCTGTAACATGTGCACTACCCCTTGTTGTTCAGAAACTCAAAATCATCGCTTCTTCACCTGCTCCTTTGCTGATAACTTGTGGAGATGGATTTCCATGGTGTTTGGTTACCAGCTCAATACTGATTCCATGTATGGAGTCTTTGCTTCGGCAAGGAACTTCAAAGGATGTTCTCAAGTCAAAAATCTACTTTGGATCGCTGTTGTGAATTGCATTTGGCTGATTTGGAACTGCAGGAATAAGCTAAGATTTGATCATGTCAACACTCCAACGCAGATTGCTCAAAAGAAGCTCCTCAACCTTATTAGCGAGTCAGGTACAAACGTTAAACGCTTCTCTTTTGGTTCATCTACTGATATGCATACTTTGAACGTTTTTAAGTTGAACAGGCGATATCCAAAAGCTCCTCGTGTTCTTACAGTCAAGTGGCAGCCTCCCTTATATGGTTGGATGAAAGTAAATGTTAACGGCTGCTCCCTTGGTAATCCAGGCCTTGCTGGATGTGGACTAGTTTTCCGCGATCACAATGGACTAGTGCGGGGCTGTTTAGCCCAGTCCATTGGCCATGCAAATTCTATGATGGCAGATCATTGGGGTGCTATACATGCGTTTAGAATGACGCAAGTCAGGGGCATTCGCAAGTTGTGGTTTGAATGTGACTCGACAGCCATCATTGTGGCCATTGTTAACCCTCTACTAGTCCCTTGGAATCTTACTATACAGTGGTCGAATTGTATGAGATTTCTTTCTACCATTGATTTTACATTCTCTCACATTTATAGAGAAGGTAATGCAGTGGCAGATCTCTTAGCTAAGTATGGCGCTTCGACAACTTCTATATGGTGGGAGCATCCTCCAACTTTTGTGAGATACAGTTTAGGCGTCGACAGGTCAAGCCTGCCAGTTTATAGATTTTGTTGATTGTAATCCTTTTATGTTTTTTTTTTCTTTTGTTCTTTGTTTATTTTTCTTCTTTGCCCTGTCTTTTTGAGGTCAGGCCTAGCCCCCTCCTTCTTTTTCTTGATTTTTTAATAAAATCACTTTCCGTGTGCCACTGCCATGGGAAGTTTCCTAAAAAAAAAAAAATGTATTTAGAAAGGAAAAGCAAAACAGTGCTTACACAACTAGGAAAATTATAAAATTGATAAATAACTATATGTGGGTTCATAGAAAGGATTACAATTTAATGCAAACATTATAATACAATCCAATGAATGATGAGACACTAATTGTAATTAATCAACAACCGGAGAAACACATAGGATTTATGGCAGTGAGGATAAATGTGGTATTCTCTATGATGGATCCTATTGCAAGTTCAGGAATTGGACTGATTTATACTGGTTATGCAAGTAATATAATAGAGGCAAGAGGTGGATGGGCAAACTACAATTCCAGAGAACAACTAGAAGAAGGAGGAGCTAAAGTAGCATTCAAATGGGCAGCAGAATGGAGTGGATACAACGTGATTTTCGAAAGATATTCCCAGCCAACTCTCTTGTTGTTAATAGACATGTATGCAAAAGATCGGAAACAGAGATATGAACAAAGCTAAGAATTTGGAGGACAACTACTATTTGATATAAACTTGAAAGCTTAGTTTTTTGTTTTATGTAATAGACATGATAACAACAAATTCATTAGTCTTCTGCAATAGCTTGCTATTCAATGAAAGTTAAAATTCTAAAGATACTAAGTCTCCACGAGACATGATAGACATATCGGCTCGGCACTCTGTTGATGGTGGTTTTTGGCGACGAGGTCACAGGAGTAATTTTGCA
>JAJJMA010222534.1:0-18265 GCA_023529015.1 Papaver nudicaule | reverse complement strand
AGTTCAGGGTTTTCTTAATGATTCGGGGTCATTTTAGACGTTTCATTATTTTTTGACACCCTTATAACACACTCTGGGATAGTAATATCATTATTTGGTCTCGTTAATAAAAGTATCGGCCCCTAAATCAGCCTTTTTTAAGAATTGGGGACTCCGTGGTTCATTAGGGGTGAGCATGGTCCGGATTGATCTGGTTTTTGTCGCATCCGCATCCAATCTAAGCATGGACTTCCCTAATTTTAGATTATGTATGTATAACATGCACTGTTTCGCCTATAGATTCTGACTTACAGGCGCTCGGAGTTCATGTATCACAGTAACATCATATTTTGGGATTATGGCTAACTATGATGAGATGATCAAATGTTATCCATTCTGAAAATGATTCGAACCTGCTGGAATCTTGTTATAACACCAAATCCATGAAACATCAACCTATATCATACCAAGATTGTTTCAAGATACAACCGTGCTATTTGGCTAGCCTTCGTGGCTAGCTCGTACGTGGCTTTTGACTTTTGACTTTTTGGTTTTTGACTTTTGACTTGTTAGATTCTCTCTCCTGAAACTCTTTGGTCGCATCAAAATCAAACCCACCACCTGAAGGTCCTGAAACCACCACTTCACCACCTAAAACCCCACCACCACCACCTGAAGGTCCTGAAACCACCACCATCAGACCCCCGCCACCTCAATCCTTAACCCTCCACCACCTGAACCCACTACCTGAACCTCTAACACCCCAATCCTTAACCCACCACCACCTGAACAAGTAAAGAATATACATTAGATATTTCAATTAGAAAATATTTGACAGTTTATGCAAAATATTGTTTCAAGATAACCTTACACTGCAACAGGAATCTGTTATGCTTATTTTAATTCTGATTAGTTATCTTATTTTGACTAAAATTGAGTTGTTAGCTTATCCTATTTTGCTGATTTTAAAGATCTTATTATTTGTGAAATTGTTGTTGCATTAAGTATGTACATCTTTCATTGATAGTTGTCCAGATGTTTACATAAGTATGTTTAACTCATTTTGTTGAATCTGATGGCCCGATGCTGACTGACATTGTCCATGTGTCAATGTCTCATGTGTCAATGTCTTTGATTTCTGGGAATAGTACAATGATCACTGATAACATTTCACTTGATCTTGAGCCCTATTTAGTCTGCACTAAGAATGGAAACTAGTAAACAATCAGAAGTTGTATAATATATGATATATGCATGCACTTGAATTTTTTGTAGGACCTAAAAGGAAAATCAGGGTCTATTGTAGTAGAATGGTATTTCGATTACAAGAAATATCAAAAATGAAAATGGTAATGTTACAGAGTCAGTCACAGGACATCAGTATTAATACCGACACAACCGACATAACAGAAACAGAAAACAGACTAACAGCCTGGCAATGACAGACTGGAGCTGATGGGATGGAGCTAATACCTTCATCATCTAAAGTAGTTTGATCTAAAGTAGATACATAAACCACTAACATGGACTTGTTCTGCACCAATTCACGAATAAAATGAAAGTCCACAGAGAGATGTTTGATTTTACTATGAGCAACATGATTGGATGACAAAGAGATATCACTCTTATTGTCACAATGTACCAATGGAGCTTGGGGAAGTAGTAGATGTAAATCCTTTAAAATCTGACATATCCAAACCACTTCTGCAGCAGTGTTTGCAAGACACCTATACTCTGCCTCTGTAGAAGAACGAGCTACACCAAATTGTCTTTTACTTGACCAAGAAATTGGGTTGGTACCAAAGAAGATGCAATAACCTCCAATTGATTTTCTGGTATCAGGAGAACCAGCCCAATCTGCATCAATATAACCATGCACAGCTAAAATTCCTTTGGTAAACAAAATGCCATGACCAAGAGTACCTTTAAT
Source organism: Papaver nudicaule (assembly GCA_023529015.1). Taxonomy (NCBI): domain Eukaryota; kingdom Viridiplantae; phylum Streptophyta; class Magnoliopsida; order Ranunculales; family Papaveraceae; genus Papaver; species Papaver nudicaule. Next base: position 16,356 of record JAJJMA010222534.1, on the reverse strand, counting down.
GTATCGGAGAATCCGCTTTGCAGCCATAAGATGAATATCAGTGGGTGATTGCATATACTGACAGCATGACTAATCTCAGGTCTAGTCCAAGTCAAGTATTGCAATGCACTTAAAAGAGATCTGAATTCTGTAGGATTCTCCAAAAGAACACCATCTGAAGCAGTCAGCTGAGTATGAGGTTGCATTGGAGTATAACAGGGATTAACACCTAGCATGTCAGTCTTGTTAAGTAAATCCAGAGCATACTTATTCTAGCTAAGAAACAAGCATGGATCATTTCTCTTCACTTCAAGACCAAGAAAATAATGCAAATCCCCAAGATTCTTCAGTGGAAAATGATCTTGTAAACCCTTTATCAGAGAAAGACAATACTCATGAGAATTCCTATTGATCAAAATATCATCTACATATACAAGCATAACTGTAATCCTGGTACCCTCTTTCTGAACAAACAATGAGGTATCAGCAATAGAGGCTGTGAAATTATGAGAAACCAAAACAGTATGCAACTTCTCATACCAAGCTCTTGGAGCTTGTTTAAGACCATAGATTGATTTGTTAAGTTTACAAACTCAATCTGGTTTATCAGGATCCACAAAACCTGGAGGTTGAACCATAAAGACATCCTCTTGCAAATCTCCATGTAAGAATGCATTACTTACATCAAGCTGTTGAATTTTCCAACCAAAATGAACAGCAAGAGACAGCACAATCCTGATTGTAGCTGAGTTTGCAACATGACTAAAAGTTTCAAAACAATCAACCCCTTCTATTTGATGATTACCCTTAGCAACTAATCTGGATTTTAGTTTCTCAGTGGAACCATCTGAGTTTTCTTTGATCTTAAACACCCACTTGCACCCTACCAAAGGCTGGCCAGTATAAGGAACTTTAGTCTATGTATTTGCATCTTCCAGAGCAGTATACTCATTAACCATAGAAACTCTCCATTTAGGGAACTTGTTTGCTTGTGAAAAACAAGTTGGTGTGAAGGAAGGTGTAGAAGCAAGTATAGCAGCAGACAAGCAATATTTAGAAGAGTAAACTTTACGCTTGAAGATTCCAGATTTACCTCTTGTCAATATCTGATGAGCATTAGTAATAATGGGAGAAGGAGCAACAAGTTCAGAAGTTGGAGTATTAGACTGATCATTCTGAGTGCAAACAGGTGAAGTTGGTGTAGGAACTGTAGCAATTACTGAAGTAGATGGAGAAGAAGAAACAACTTCATTTGATATAGATGGTCTTGACATATCAGAAAAATCAGTTCTCTGACTGCTAGATTTCATAGGAAACTCATGTTCATTAAACACCACATGCCTTGAGATATACACCCTTCCAGTGAACACATCCAAACACATATACCCCTTATGATGACCACTATAACCAATAAAAACACAATTGATACTTCTAGGTGCAAGCTTATGAGTAGTGTAGGGTCTCAACCAAGGATAACAAGAAGAACCAAACACTCTAAGTGAAATATAATCTGGTTTTCTGAAGAATAATTTCTCATATGGAGAAACATTACCAATAGTCCTAGAAGGCAATCTGTTGATAATGTAATTAGCAGTATGAAAACAATCCACCCAATATGACTCATCCAATCCTGACTGAATAAGAAAAGTCCTTCCTACATAACAAGATGTCTATGTTTTGATTCTGCCAGCCCATTTTGCTCAGGGGTATGTGGGCAAGAAACTTCATGAGAGATGCCATGTAAAAAAAGAAAAGAACTCAACTCTTTATTAAGAAATTCACCACCTCCATCAGTTCTAATGGTTACAATGCTACAATTCAACAACTTCTCAACAAAAGCTTTGAAGTGAAAGAAAACACTCTTGAACTCTGTTTTATCATGCAATGGAAAAATCCAGCAGAATCTGGAAAAATCATCTACAATGTTGACATAATACCTAAAAGAAGAAGTAGAAATAACTGGACTAGGACCCCATAGATCCATATGCAGAAGTTCAAGAGGATAGGTAGCTCTATAAGTTGACATACTAAATGGGAGTTTGTGTGATCTTCCAAGTTGACATTCTTCACAAAACAAAGGTGTCTTGGTTATGCCTGACAAAGAGAGAGTTTGACACACCTTTTGAAGAACTTGAAATGAGGGATGAGCCAATCTTTGATGCCAGATAGCTGCAGTAGTAGTAACACTTGACAGAGCTGCACTTGACATAACTGACAATTCTTTATTCTTTGTAACTTGAGGAGTAAAAGTAGTTGACAATGCTTTATTTGACATAGCTGAGAAGTCTTTCTGCTTTGCTGATGAAGTAAACCTCATGGGATATAAACCATTTTCATGTGGACCTTGTAAAGTGATCTTCCCAGTTGAAAGATCCTTAACATAGAAACCAACACAGTCAAATGTAATTGAGCAATTATTGTCACTTGTAAATTTATGAACAGACAACAAATTATGAGCTGATTTTGGTACCAATAAAACATTAGATAGATGAAAGTAACAACCAGCAACACTCTTAGTTGTAGAACCAGTTTTAGATATGGACATACCTTCACCATTAGTTGTTTGAATTTCAGCATTCATGTCACAGAAAGAAGTAGAAGGACTGGTGAGCTCATTGTCATCAGGTGTAATATGATTATTAGCCCCTGAATCAGCAAACCATGGATTTTCTCCCATGATATTTGCTGAAGCCAACATAGCACTGAGAGAATTAGGAGTGTTGACATTTTGATACACAAAATTCAGTCTATGCCTACATTCAAGAGCAGTATGCCCTACTTTGTTGCAAATTTGACAAACAGTCCTCTCTAAAGATGTAGAGGGAAGAGGTCTTGAATTATGAGGAACAATTGAAGAACTAGCTCCATTAGTATGTGGGTAAAATGAGGGAGTATGATGAATTTGATATTGAGAATAACCTCTTGAGTAAGATTGAGGAGATCTATAAGAAAATTGAGGTATGAATGGAGAAGAAACAGATGTAAAAGAAGGTGTTCCACGACCTCTACCCCTGCCATACGATTGATGTGAAGAGGAAGCAGTTCTTGAAGCAAGAAAAGCTTTATTGTTGGATTCAGTAAGCAATTCAGTGTTGTATTGTTTAACTGCTACCTCTTCACTTAACAAAAGGCTATGAAGTTCTCTAGGCGTAACAGGAGGAGATCTACATCTCATAGTAGTAGCAAAACCTATATAATCCAAATTGAGACCATTCAAGACCAATCCAATATGTTCATCATCTAAAATAATTGTACCTGCTGCTGCTAATGCATCCGTAGTCCTCTTGATTTCAGAAAGAAATTGAGAAATAGTATTTGATCCGAGTTTAATCGATTGAAGCTTAGATCGCAATTGAACAGCATGAGTAACAGATCCTTAAGCAAATCGACTCTCCACATTTTCCCATAGTTCTTGAACAGAATCATCACCAACTATGTACGGAATGATCGGATCTGATATAGTAGACTGTATCCAAATGATAAGAGAATCATCATCATTATGCCAATTTGTGTATCCCGGATATGTAAGAGGACATAGCGAAGATCCATCCAAGAAACCTAGAACCTTATACTTTCTGAAAACAGATAGCACCAAATTCTTCTAAACAAGATAATTATCTTCATTGAGTTTGATTGGAATCATACGATGAATTTGACTATGTGGAACAGAATCAACACGAGATTGATAAACATCAGGTTGATCCATTGTGAGATCGAAGATGGAAACAAAGAGAAAATTAAAAAAAAACAAGAAACTGATAAGAAAGAAAAGAAAGATGCAGATTAAAGAAATGATAAACCAATTTTACTGATAATATTTGATAGAATTTGATTGAATCACCATTAATGGTGTTCAGAGAAGCAGAAGAAAATCTTTTGATACCATAAAACAACAATAGAATGATTTTTCGATTACAAGAAATATCATAAATGAAAATGGTAACGTTACAGACTCGGTCACAGGACATACCGACATAACAGAAACATAAAACAGACTAACAGCTTGGCAATGACAGACTGGAATTGACCAGTCAGAGTAAAGTGTAACAGAGATCAACGGCTGTGCTTTTATATTGCAGGGTGCGGCTTCTGATGGATAGGGAAGGTCTTGTTAAAACAATATCATATCCACAGGAAAACAAAGGACGCATCATTGTACTACAAGCTGGTAAGATGATAGTTATTTACTTGTCTTCCTAGTAGCATTTGTTGCCTTATGTTTCCCGAGTCTCATGTTGATGTTCTCATCGGGTCACCCGAGATCATTTGTATACGATGGTGTATTCGCCGTCACATCTTCACATGAAGATGTTTTTGAAGAGTTTTCTGAGTTGGTCCAGAGTGTGGTTGATGGGCAGAAGTTGAGACCGATAGTTTTTGATTGAGTTTTTGTCGATAACGTTAAAGTATAGGGTTGACTTTACTATTATGGTTTGCAATCTTAATAGGCCCCATTAAGTTTGTGGTATGCACTTTGTGTCAAGTATGCTCAGAAAGTTTAAAAAATTTGGTCTTGTAGGTCTGCATCTTCTCCAATGGCCAGACTGGGTCTGGAAAACTTTTACAATAATCGGAAATCCAAAAATAAAAGAACAGAGTGGATTGATGCCTCGCTCATGTAGTACTTTAATGTTGCAAGACACCTAAAATTTATTTTGTCTATTGAATCTGGGAGCCCTCTTGTTTCTCTCTTTTACGTTTCCCATCCAAAATTCGTCAATAATCTTCTTCTTCTGGTTATAAAAAAGCTAATTTGGTTAGTGAATTCATGATTTTTTTATTAGAGATTGTGGTTATTTAATTTATGTATTTGTTTTGAACAAGCGTTTGTAGATTTTGTTGAATCACTAAAAAAGTGTTTGTATAAATGCCTAAAAGAAATAAATATGAACAACTAAAAGAATTGGCTAGCTTTTAGATTTTGTGTAAGTCAATGTTTTGGGAAGTTTAGAGACATTCTTGATGTTTATGTTGTCGTTGTTGTTTATCCATTTCTTCTTTAAAATAAAATGTCCATTTCGTCTTTTTTGCTCACTGTTGTAATGGAAGAGCTAAGCTGCACGAACTTGGATTATGTTCACAGTTTCGAAAGAACCTGTCCTGATAGCTTGATTCTTTTTACATATAACTTTAATAGAAAAATTTGATATTAAAGTGCCAGTGTTAAATAGTAAATTTATACTTGTGAAGAAGACATTGGGTGGTTACCTTTGGAAGGTCAAGAGCTTGCAACGTCTTGCCTTGCGAGTCAATAGCCGCACCTCCTAACTGGTTGGTGTGGTACATCAACAACCACCATTGTAACAAAACCACCACCAATTTGAAGAACCACAACCACCGCCACCACCGAAACAACATCAACGACGACAATGGCGGGTTGGTGAAAAGAAAAAGGCGGTTGAATGGAGAGACGAGAAAACTAAATTCCTAATAGAAATATATATTAAGTATTATGTTCCTGGATGTCAAATCGGATGGGCGACCATTCGAAACGAAGGAGTTTATGTTTTCGACGTTGGTCGCCTGACTAAACACCTAATGGATAAATGGAAGTATATGGTGAAGAACTTTGAACGTCTAGAGGATAAATGGAGGTGTATGATGAAGAACTTTGTAGGGGCTGGAAAAAAAATTAACCGAGTCATAAGAATGGATATAAATACTTGTTAGTTACAATTTTGTTGTCTTAAAAAACAACTCACTAGTGGAAAATGGCCATGTTAAGCATGTTAGGATCAGACTTAATAACCCATAATAAGTCTATTTCTGTCATGTGTATCCTGGAAGACTTATTTAAAAATAAGTCTGATTCTATCAGAAGTTCATTGTTTCAGAAGAACGACTAACCTAATCAGTTGTTCAGTAAGACTGATAGAAACAATTGTTTATATTAATCATATTTCATAAGAAAAATAAAAATAGAAATTGATTCAGCTGAATCAGGGAAATTGATTCAACCACTTTCATTTTTGTGCAACCTATTCACTGAGCAAACAAAGCGTCGCTAGTCCTTTGTGGATCACATTCTTTTCTCTCTTAATTAGGAAAAGTTGGATGCTTATTTCTTCCTTTTGCAGAATGTTCTTACCAGCCTTGTCTCTAGGGAGACTCAAAGGTCGCAATGGTCATCAATATTTCTCCATCCATACGATCATTAAGAGAGTCCTCCAAAATTTTGTATTTTTGCATATATTTTATTTAAGATATAAATATAAAAACATAAATAAACTTTATTTAAGTTTTGATATAAATAAATATACAAAACATAAATAAAAATCCATTTTAAATGAATTTTACTATATAGAACATAGAAGAATTATCAGGTAGGCTTCCAATTCCTTCCAGGATTCTTTTGCTTCCTTAGTTGATATTGTTTTTCCAGCTGTTGTAAAAGTTGATCACATTTTGATTATCACCTAAAAGTTTATGTGAAAACTTTCGCAACCTTGATGACCATCTAATTGCCTCTGCGCAAGCCTGGACGCTGTGCTGGTGAGCACCATTCAGTTTCAAGTTCTAATTAAAGTGTTGCGAACTAATGGAGGAACATAATATACTGTTGTGGATGGGTTCATGAATGAATGTGGTATTCAATATCAGATAATTGCAAGGTATATACCACAAGAAAATGGTGTAGCCGAAAGAAAGAACAGAACCATAATGGAGATGGTTCGTACAATGATAAAAGCTAAGAATTTGCCAAAGAATTTCTGAGGAGAAGCTGTGGATTGTGTTGTATATTTGTTAAACAGCTGTCCAACAAGAACTTTGAGTGATATAACACCTGAAGAGGCTTGGAGAGGAAGAAAATAAGACATCTTAAAGTGTTTGGTTGTATAACATATTCTCACACACCTGATCAAATTCGAAAGAAGCTTGATGAATGGAGTAAAAAGTGCATATTTAATATTGGGTACAATACTGTAACAAAAGGGTATAAGTTGTTTAATCCTGAGACAGGAGAGTTAATCATCAGTCGAGATGTAATATTTGATGAAGAATCACAGTGGGACTGGAATACTGAATCATCAAAGAAGACTAGTGTTTTACCCTGGAAAACAATGTACTGCAAAAAAGTACTTTCAAGTTCGAGAGATCAAAGTCGAACAAATTTAGCCTAAACCAAGACGATGACCGTTCTGGGTTTTCTTCGGTCACAGATGAGGAGATAGGGTTGGTCTTAGGGAGGGAAGCAGAGAAAGAGTGAGATCAGGTATTTCTCGTTAAAAATGGTTAATGTGTGTGGTTTCTGAATAACTTGTGAAGATGATTGTTGTCGAAGACAACTTGATTTTCCTTATAATTTCGTAAGGATTTGTCAATCGAATCTGAATCTCAGGTTTTTGGCTCGAATAAGATGAACTGATATGAATTAAACTGAATTGAGGTGGATTGAGATAAGATGTCCCTGGAAATCATATGGAATCATCTATTTATAGTATGTTCAGAAATACACCGATCTCTTGTTAATCGTGAAGGAAAATGGTAAAGTGGAGATAGTGGAAAGATGGAGTTACTCCCGTGGAGATAGCTTAACTGCCAGTCATGCCCACTACACATTACACTAGTATTTCCCACGAGTATAACCTCTTTCTAAGTGGGTGTCACGCCACAACTACGGTAGACCCGCCAAACCAAATCCCTAATGTGAATACCCCCATGCGTGACACGTTCGACATCTCTGTTGAACGATGTGTACGACTCGTAGCTCGAGTCAATTGATGTTGAATTGATTGTGTTATTCTCTGGATGCTGAGTCTTAATAACATTTATCATAAGAAAGTATGTTAAAGATACAAGATATCATTCGTGTTGAAGGGCATATAATGCTTAGAAAATATCTTAAGTATTATCTTGGCATGAGTACGTATTGATATAGGATTACCTCTATCACTACGAATGGTTAACCAAGCTGAACCAATGATCGATTATGCCAAGGGATGGTGTTGACCAAATAGGGTTTGGCCCTAGGTTGGCCAAAACATGGTAAAAGGTGGCGTGTGGCCAAGGATGGCGCTAGCCAACGAGGGTTTGGCCCTGGATTCGGCCAAACATGGTAAAAGGTTGCGTGTGGCCGAGGACGGCGCTGGCCAAGGAGGGTTTGGCCCTGGATTTGGCCAAACATGGTAAAAGGTGGCATGTGGCCGAGGACGGCGCTGGCCAAGGAGGGCTTTTCCATGAAAATGGTGGAAAATTTGTGTTGAACTGAGGTCTATTTGTAGTGAAGGAATTTGTAAATGATCTGGTTGATGGCTTATGTTTTTGTTGTACTTGTAAGTTGAACTCTTGTGACTTGGCTAGTGAATAAGCATGCATCAATGAAGTAGGATTAAAAATATACCGCATTCCTGATTTCCTCCTTTAAGCCACTTATAAAGCTTTTGACAAAATAATTCTCACTCAGAGAAGGATTATTAGTTAACATGAGAGCCTTAAGAGTTTCAAATTGCTCAAAATATTCTTCAACACAATTAATTTGAGACAATTTATTACAACATCCCATAAAATTTTCTTGTGCTGGATTTTCAAAACATGCACATATATTATCAGCAAAAGTCCTCCACACAATCAAATCCTTACCCACTTTGAAGTTAGCAAACCATTGATCAGCCTTACCCTCCAAATGAAGAGAAGCATAAGTTACCTTCTGAAGTTCATCCACATGACGAATTTGAAAGTATCATTCGTATTTTTGAATCTAGCTTCTTGGATTCTCTCCATCAAATTTCAGAAAATCCAGTTTAGGTTGTTGTATGTTGTGTTGTGTGTCCCTTGTTACAGAACCAAATTGAACGGGTGAACCTGTTTCAGGTGTAAAACAATAAAGAGAATTTGGAGGGTAAAGTGTGAAGTGTGATGATGTAATAAAAGATGGTAATGAATTCGAGAGGTCAAGATCGAACAAGACTCGCCTAAACCAAGAAATGGCCGTTCGAGTATTGCTTCAGTTACAAGAAGAGGATTTTAGGGTTGGTTTAGGGAGGGAAGCAGAGAAAGATGAGATCAGAGAATTGCTATGATTTTCTGTGATGTTGATGATTGAATTGCTAAAGAAGTTTGAATATTCAGTTCTCACTAGATGTTGAATGCTGAATGAGAAGAGTTAATCAATGATCGATGAGATTGATTGATTAAACTTGCACTGAATTAAACTGTTTGTTCTTGCTGGAGAACTTGTTCTTTCCAAACTGGTCGAGTGACCTATTTATAGCAATAGAATTCCAACTGATCTCGTAAGAAGTGGAAGAAGTGGAAGAGTGGGAGTGTGGAGTAAGTGGGGAAAGTCTTGCGCCTATTATTAGGGAAGAATGAACCGCCCACTACTCTATCCCATCTTCTCAGCAACGTTCACACGACTTAGTTTCTTTCCCGTTGAGTGATTGAGCCGTTGCAATCACACGTGCCGTAGACCGCCAAACCAAAACCCTAAAAGAATATCCCCCATGTAACTTACTTGATTCTCGTAAGATTTGTTAAGATTTGTTAAGTCAAAGATGACTAAGTGCAAGTCGTACCAATTACTTGGTAAACTTAGGACTTTGCGATAAGATAGAGATTAAGCGATAAGCTTTGAATATCTCTTTAAGATTTGGTTTAAGGATTGAGCCGGGCAATCGCCATTTAAACCAATGAGATAAATCTAAGGGTTGAGCTAGCAACCGCCATTAGATAAGATAAGGTAAGTCTAAGGATTGAGCTATGCAATCGCCAATTAGACTGAGAGGATTTCAGCAACTCTCTGTGGCAACAGTCAAATAAATACGACTTTCAGTTTGCCATAAATATGAGAAATTGGCTTGTGGCATGTAATGCACCAATTATCTGAGTAATGAAGACATATGAATGTCTAAAATAATATAAGTCATAGCCATGAGCCATGATTAATAATTATAGCACTGATTTATAGAAGCAAGTCCATAATCAGGAAAAAACAGACGAATGATGCTATCTCAGCGTAGCCATCATCAAGAATGCATAAGCATTGCCAATACAAGACCTAAAGATAGGCCATGATGATCATAATAAGCCATGTTGCATGGTATGATAATCTTATTAAGAAATTAGGTATAAGGCTCAAAGGATGAGCCATAACATTTATGTTATTTTCAGATTTCTGTACAGTTTACATGTTGTTCATTAGTAAAATCGGCCAGGCCAGCCTATATTAGATAAAAATCTTAATTTTTAGTATGTTATAGGAAATTCACAGAGGAAAATATTTTGTGAAGGAAGCACCTCCTAATTCCTTACGGATTGGGCTGTAAAAATCACGCCATGGAGAAATACGTGAGCAGAACTGTCAGATTTCCGAATTTGATTAGGAAACTGGAGTATTATGGACTAAGTAAAATCCATAATCCTCTAGGATTTGGATCAGTGGGACCCATAAGTAGAGGGGAGGCTAGAAAAGAATATATCTTAGTCTCAAGGGGACAACTAGAGCCGTGGGAGAAGAAGATCTCATGGCTCTTTGTGAGCACAAGGAGGGAAAACCGTAACCCCCCACCAAGATTTAGTCGCTCCCTGACTTCGGGCCTCCAAGATTTGGCCAAGGCAAAGTCATGGGGCTCCAAAATTAGGCCAGGGCAATAACATGGGTATCCATAATTAAGTCGAGGAGGTGGCGTGGGCACCCAAGTGCCAAGGCACGCCAAAGACATGGATATCCAAGATTAGGGCAAGCTAGAAGTATGGGCATCCAAGGCTAGGGCAGGGATTAACCTTGGGCCTCCAAAGAGAGGGGGCGTGAAGCATTGGCGGGGCTGTAGGCCAAGGAAAGTGGCCAAAGCTAATGGTGGGCTAAGCTAGGCGGGAGCTAAGCTAGGCCACAAAGGGTGAAAGCCAAAGTGTTGGCGGCCAAGGCCATGGCGGGTTAATGCTAGGCCAAGAGCCAAGGAATGTGGGCAGTGGCGTGAGGCTTTGGTGGAACTAGGCTTAGGCGGGAGCTAAGCTAGGCCATAGGCCACGAAGTGAAGAAGGCGGGTTAGGTTAGGCCAAAGTGTTGGCGAGGTTAAGCCTAGGCCATAGGCCAACGGCCAAAGCTAATGGCGGGCTAAGCTAGGTGGGACTAGGCTTAGGCCAAGAGGGTAATGGCCAGAGCTAATGGCGGGCTAATCTAGGTGGGACTAGGCTTAGGCCAAGAGCCAAGGAATGACCGTGTATACTCCTCCTTTGCTAAGTGGCGTGAATGGCCTAAGGTTTTGGCTCAAACATGAGCTAGGCTAACGCGTATGCGTAGGTATTTTATTGTATAGGCTAGGGATTGTGGACCATGCTACCAGGCTAGGGTCGTGAGACATCAAAATACAGCTAATTTTAATTTAAATATCTTATCCCTACTATAAAATAAATTCATACCTTTTTCTTGAGCCATTCCAGGACGCCAGAGATTGATGCGAAATTACTCCTGTGACCTCCTCGCCAAAAACCACCATCAACATTAAGTCCCCTGCGCAGCATGGAACCTTGAGTGTTCCAGGGTGAGCACCAAGTTGATGGGCCAGCTACATCCGCATAGAAGCCTTATCCACGAACATGGAGCCCAAACAGAGCCTAAAGGCCAACCCTATTCAAGCAGGAATCCTAACTAGGTTAGGACTCCCAAACCGTGCGTGATATGTAGGTATACATATATACTTCACGCAGACTTCAAAAGAAAAACGTGAATATTATCTCCCTTTGCTTGTTCTCCCTTTTTCTACAGACACAGTATTTTGTAGATTGAAAGATCATGATGACTGACACTGAATCCCATAGTTCTTCTCGTGCCATTGATGAAATTTCCTCCACCATTGTCGTGAAAGAGCTCCCTCATGTTAATGATGAATTTGAAAGTCGCCTGGCCAATTTAGCACAAGCTGCAGTTTCTCGGGACCAGGCTACAATTCTCCCAGGGAATCTTAATGCTTCAATGGCTATTACTCCATCACGTGTAGCTCGCTTTCGTATGCAGAGAGGTGATTTTAGTGCTTCCAGTATCGTTTTCCGTTCTATGCAGAAACAAATCAATTCTTGGTCCATGTATCTCCAGAATACGCTTGACACTCCGGGTATCAAGAACATCCTTGAGTAGGCTGGAATCTATCATGCTGTAAAGAGTTCAGATAATTCCTTCGTAATTAGAGATAAATGTGCTTTAGTTGCTTTTATGTCCCGCTGGTGCAGTGGTACAAACTCCTTCATACTGGCGTGGGGAGAACTTGTAATCACTCTGGAAGACGTAGCAGCGTTATTGAGACTCCCAATTTATGGAGAACTCAGAGTTAGCTTGAATGCAGATGAAAGAAATGTACAGACCCAGTTAACCATCATTGTTGAAACCTTGAACAAACACGGCGATGCATATGCTTCATGGATGATGCACTGGACTAAAGCCAGTAACATTGGTGCTTCGGTATTGTCAATTGCTGCATTTCTTCTGCTCTGGTTATCAAAGGACGTCTTTGAAGATATTTATGAATACAAGAAGTTGAAGGCCGAACTTATTCCGTATGCCATAAAATTGGCGCAAGGTACTCCTGTTCCCATTGGCTCTTTATTCCTTGGTACTTTGTATACCCATCTTTCCACTTTGTTAGCAAATATGATATTGTCGAATGGTGCTGCAAAGGTTGAGACATTTGTATCAACAAATTTTGTGCAAGCTTGGTTGTATGAGCATTACCCTGGTTATGCTCCAAAAGGGTCTGCTAAAGATAAACATTTGTCAGACCAGGCTCGTATTGTTCGTTGGATGAATAAGCCTATCTCGAAGGACTTTCTTGTATTCATGGATGACGAGGCAGCAGTGGTCTTTCGTCCATGGACCTCAATCCCTGCAGGCGTAGCTCAGCTTCGCTCATTTGGTTCAAATGTCATTCCAGCAAAGATTCTTTCTGTAGACGACGACCTTACTGATGAAGAACAAGTTTTCATGATAAGTAGTTGCAGCGGGCACGTCCTTGGCATCAGTGACTCAGGAGCATACGTAGTCAGAGCATATAATGTCGACAGGGGAGCTCGTCAGATGGGTTTTGATCAGGATGTCCCATCGCAGCGAGGTCCTCCTCCACAGAATATGAAAGGATATCGGACCAGATTGCTTAGCCCAGTATCTTTTCTCTCGGGAGAAAGAGTGCCGTCCGTTACTGAAGCAGGTAGGCGGTTCTGGGATGACCAGGTACAATTGTATAGGGATTTCGTGGCTTCCCCGAAAGAAGTACGAGCAGTTCCCTCCAAAGAAGACTTGGAAACGTTCTCCCTGCTCAAATATATCACTCTTAAGCGAAAAATAGGAGACATGAATGATTTGGTAATTACCTTGAACTTTTAAATGCTTGTATGAGCTTTTGTATGATGATTTTGACGCTCTATCACCATATTTTGTGCAGCAACGTTCGTCGCCTAACTCAAAGCTCGCCAGTCCCACAACACAAATGTCTTTGTCTCTTGGCAGTCATCTTTCGGGAGAATTATCGCTCCTCCAAGGGAAGAACAGCTCTATGATGAACCTCTTAAATGCTAAACAAGTCCCCAATCTTAATACACAAGATTGGGTGAAGGTAAGACCCCATTCCATTGCTCATATTTTTACTTTAGTGTGAAAGTAAAATTTCCCGTCAGATTTTCCTGTTTTGCGTCACGTCAATGGCCGTAGAATCTTCATCCGATGGCGGATTTCGATGGTTGACCCCAATTTAGAAAGAGGACTTCAGTAGCTTTCACCTCGAAAAAGAAAATCTGAATTTCATCCATTTTTGCTCGTTATTTCATGTGCCACAAAGTGACGCCACGTCCAGTAACATCACAGTTTATACGCTGTTTAGTGGAAAAATCATTCCGGCCAGTAGGTTGCTCCAAAAATTAAGCCCTTTTAGCACGTGATAGAAAACATCCATACGAACAGCTCCCGTGAAGAAAGTTTCTTCATATCTCTTACTGATTTGTACAGATTTTGAGTTTTCGCCGTTCTTCGTAAGAATTCAGATGTCAGAAAATTATATCTTCAAGATAACATCGTGAATCCTTTGATATACCTTCCTTTAATGATTTTTCTTCTTTATTTGATGTAGGATGGACCTGCTACAGGAGTTGAGAAGTTCTCATTTGTTCCCTCAGAGCGAAGCCCCGTGTTTGAAGAATCGACTCCAAATACGCCGCCCAAATCTACTGATATGATCACTGAACAGAATAAAGATGGAGGCTCCACAGACCCTAAGTCTTCTGTGACACAGGTTACTTCTTGTTGAATTCTTCAATCCAAAATAAGATATTTAGTACTTTATTCTTATCTCGTTTGCTCTTGCAGCCTTCTGGTGATAAAGAAGCAATGAATGGCACTTACCTTGCTGGCGAAAGGTTAAGTGCGGGTCACAACCTTAACAAAGACTTTGACAACGTTGCTGACGAAAATCCTCCTTGCACTGAGGTAAATTTAATTATCTTCCTTATGTTAAGCTTTTATCGTAGCTTGAAACATATTATTAAACTTCTGTTTACGTTGAACCTTTCTTTCAGATTGTTATCAGAGAGATTCAAGTTTCTGAAGAGATCGACATCACTGGCGTGGATGCTCCCACCCAGTGGGCTCTTCTCGAGTTTCCTCATGCTGGTTTGGCGTATGATCTCCCTCATGAAACAATTCTCCCTGGCCATATACTAGTGGAAGGATTTAATGTTCCTGAGGAACACGTCCCACTGTATAGGAGGATATGGGCCCTTTATGGTCACCTCATCACTGCAGGAAGGCGTGACCACTTGAACACACTTGCTGGTGTCGTGGCTGATCTTATGGGTTTGATTTCGAAGATGTATGCCACTCCTCTCACAGAGACGACAGATGAGGAGTTAGATGAAGCAGAAGAGTTGATTGCTTCATTCAAAGACTTCAAACCCAACTTGTTGTGGCTTCAGGCGAGGATCCAGTTTATCCGAACAAGGCGTGCTGCTGTTGGCAAATTCACCCAGGATTTGGTGACGCAAGAGGATTATGCTACCATGACCGAGGAACTTCGCAAGTTGACTGAGAAGACGGAGAAGAAAGCTGCTGACATAGCTCTATTGAAGAAGGCGGTTGATGAAGGAGCAAAATCCTCGCTAGATGGGTGTTTCTGAGAGATTTCAGGAGCAAAAGAATCTTATTTGCTTTTATTTGGTTTTATGAACAAGGGTTTATAGGAATTGATTATTTCTTGAACTCATAGGTTTTGAATTTGAATTCTTTTTGAATTGAATTGAATTGACTTGTTAAAAGGCAAGAGATGGCTTGCACTTTTATTTTGGTGGAATTGAAATTACAGGAAATAAATAAACTCTAGTGAGTCTTCATACTTTCTTGAGCCATTTGCCATTGACCACCATATTTGAGAGCCTTTCATGTATTGCACTTATCATGTATCGTGCGTCAGGCATGACTCGAGATATAATATAAGATCCTTCCCAATTTGCCGTGGACCCCGGAATAGAAGTTACTTTTCGGTTAGTGCGCCGCATAACCTTGTCTCCTTCTTGCAAAGTAGCCTTAGGAACCCATGACATCTCAGGTGTCTTTCGCCTATAAGACCGCTGCTTTGCCCGGACCCATCTATTGGAAGTGGCCTTGATTTCCTCCTGAGGTGCTTTAGAGGGCTTGATAGACTTGATGCAATCAAGTCCCCAAGTCGAAGAATCATCCAACCCTTGTGCAGGGGTATGTTGGATAGGATTTCCATGAACTAAATAATTTTGAATAAAGTATTTCAAATCACTATCACATACCTCTTTGAATATCACCAGAGTTTCAGACCCCACGCGGTACTCCAGCTTTCCCACGTTGCAGCTTTCTTGGTCAAACATGAACTCTTGGCCCTTGATGATTACAGGTGAGATTGCCGGTACGAATCTCTTCCCGTGGAGCCAGGGACGTCCTAGAATCATGTCGTGTTCCTCATCCTCTTTGATTACATGAAACTTGGTTTTGGTGCGAGCAGAGTCCACCTTCAGATCCAGAGTAACATGACCATATATGTCTTGGAGCTTTCCTTTTGAATCTTTTGTTATCGTGGGATAATAGATGACATCCCGTCGAGAAATCCCAATTGCTTGAAGTGTCTTGATTGGAATCAAATTAACCATAACACCAGCATCAATTTGAACTTTCTTAAAATTCGTACCTTCGAGACGAGCAGAGATAATTGGTATCGGAACACGTTCTCCTGCCATCATCTCTGGTGTGACTTCGCCAGGCTTCGGTTGAACTTTCTCAGGTATAGGTAGTTCTTTGCCGCTAGCAATCCAGCTGAGGGCAGCGAAAATGTTGCTTCGCTGACTCCTAGAAAAATGTAAGAGCTCGCATAAATTCTCCATTAAATAATTAGCAGTTTGCTTGACAGATTCTCCGGAGATGGTGAAATTTCGAAT
>JAJJMA010222524.1:430-11969 GCA_023529015.1 Papaver nudicaule | reverse complement strand
TGAAGGAATGGCAACGATGTAAAGGAAAGAAATTCAAATACGAACGACATTACCGTGTCCTAAAAACTTTTCTTATTAATCGTTATGTGGGTTAATGAGAAGAGTTCGTCAGACATAGTGCCTTATGTTCTGGCCTAACGCAGTCCTTTATCTTTGGTAAAGGTCGAACTACCGCTACTACGGGTGCCTGACCTCTACTAAGATAAATGACTGTGTTAGGCCATAACATAATAATGCTTGTTTTATTATGCATTGCACCGATGCAAAACCATCAACGTGACAATGGTAGACGATAAAACAGCAAGCATTGCAAATTTTATCGTCTACCATTGTCATGTGATGATTTTGCTTGTGCAGGATTTGTTCGGCCGGTTCAACGACTTCAGTGCAAGGATTTCAACCCACGATTGTTTTTTGGGAATCACATTGATGCCAAAACATAATAAGCTAAAGGTAGGGGAGAAAACAACATGGATTGCATGTGTTTTCTCCCGTACCATTACCTATTATGTTTTTGCATGTGCAGGAGGATTTGTTCATGGGCGCATTCAACGACTTCAGTGCAAGGATTTCAACAGTTACGTGGATAGAATAGACGAGTACATCATTTATTTGAAATAACCCAATTACATTACTATCGCACAATTAAAGCCGATTTGGTTGTGATGTTTGTTCTAGAAAAATCCAGGTAGACTTTGTCTTAACACGCGGTAGCAACGCCATAATGCAAACACCCTTGGTTGCTCTTCATTATAGAGGGCAGATGCCAAAGCTTCGACTTGATCTTCAACCCATCCCCATTGTTCTTCGGCGACTTGACGCACATAATTTCCAAGTATACGACAATCATTCAGGATCCTTCCAATTCTAACTCTTGTGCTAAAACTCGTATGCCGGCCAAAACTTGCACGCCTAAACTCTTGTGCGCCTGGTACAGGAACGAAGACGAAATCATTGATAAGAGCAAGATCATCATCGGATTCTATATACTGCGAACCCATTTTGATTGATTTGATTGTTTTTTTAAAAAAATTATGTTTATATAGAAAGGATTCCAACATTCATTGCATTTCTTAGAATTTTTACAGCATCATATTTCTTAGATATTTTACATAATATAGTTTCACTAACTAAATAAATGGGCTTGTTTTCTAGGTTCCATAGGAATCTAATACATAAAAATAGACTTGGCGAAAAATCTCTGCCCATCTTCAAACACTGGTTTATCTTCTTCAGGAACTTCAGTTTGTTGCTCTCTCACTATCTTTGAACCCTTTTTGAATTTTTTCAACTGAAGCAACTTCCATTCGATAAGTTCTTTGTATGTTTGTCCTGGATTTTTTCCAGTTTAATAATTCTCAAGTTACCTTTCGGTTGCACTTTCATATTTTGAGGTTTAAGATTTTCCTTGCCTTTTGCTTGAACCTTTCTTTGCTTTCTAGCTGGAACCTTGACCTCGTTAATTTCCAAAACTTGAATTCTCCTCTGTTTTTTGGATTGCTCTATTTTTTTGTATCCCTCGCAGTATCTTTGTTCGGCGGCTTCTGCCACAACTCTGGACCAATTAACAAATTTGGATGTTTCTCCCATTTTTAAAAGAGAGTAGAAAGAGCTAAAGAGAGCAGAAGAGGGTAGAAAGAGCTAAAGAGAGAGTGGAAACTTTGGTGTGAATTTTGGATTCAAGTTTACCGCATTTTATAGTAAAATGGTAAATTCAAATTATTACCGTTGGTAGATGGAATTTCCATCGATACCCACTGCCCCATTTTGGTTTTGCTAGTCCACCTAGAATTGCAAAGGGGCACATTTACTAGGTTCCATTGGAACCGGCCTTAACACCAACAGAAATGCTGTAAGAAGCCCCAAACCAAGATGCAGGCGAAAGTACTCATAGTAAACTATCAAACTTCAGCTCATGTACAATATTCTAAAATGAAGAAAGCTGATTCCGGGGCTTCAAGAATTATAGAAGGGCATCAGTTTACTTCAAAAATCCAGTTAGTCATTATAAGGGGTGTAAAAAAATGGTGAAATGATTAAGTAACCCTTTACACCAATTTACACCCCACTTACAAATAAAAAAAAATCAAAAATCTCAAAATCAAAAATCAAAGAACATAGGCCAGCAACACAGGCAAAAAATCTAATCGAAAATTTTGATTTGATTTTTTTTTTCACTTTCTGAAGCTACTTACGGCCAGCAACACAAACCGTAAGTTAGACCTACGACCTAAAAAGCAAACCGTAACTAAAGCTACGGCTGGTTGTTCATACACAACCAGCCGTAAGTTTAACAACGATAAAATGTTTCAAGACGTAAGTTAACTTACGACCCATAAAAATGACTTACGGCTCGTAACTTTGCGACACAAAGTTTTGTGAGATTAACAAGACTTACGACTAGTAAGTAAGTTAGCCGTAACTTTCATGACCTTCGGCTAGTAAAGGGTTACGGCTAGTAAGTAGCAGACGTAAATTGAGTTACGGCTACTTGTTCTATAGATCCAAGCCGTAACTGCTACTTACGGCTGAGAACGATGAGTTTCAAGTAGCCGTAAGTCTTTCTGGTTCACTTTTTTTGATTGATCGATAGAATCTAACCTAAGTAATGAAAAATCGAGACGTGGGTTTAGATTCTTACCTTTCCTCCTCCGCTGCTTCATCATTATGGATTGAATCCATTAAAGTTGAAAAAACTTCATGGATTTTGAAGGTTTTGAAGGAGAAAACAAGGTTTTGATTCACAAATTTTTGATCTCAGTTTTTTTGTATTTATATTTTTGGTTTTTGATTTAAATTATATTAAAAAAAAGTATTAGATTAGAAAATATATTTCCTCCATCTGTAACAAAATCTAGTGGTGGTGGAGGAAGACAATGGTGGCGGCGGCGGCGGTGATGGTGGTGGTGGAGGAAGATGGTGGTATGTAAGAGGCGACGGATGTTATTGTGGTGGTTGTACGAGTAGAAAATCTGCATAGGTACTCAAGGTACCACATCCATCAGATCTACTCGCACATACAGTATATAGTGGTTTAGCAGTCCGAAGACATCAAGAACAACATCGAAGATGCAATGAACAGTGATTTAGAACTAAGTAAAATAACCAAGATCAGATAAAGAAAACTTTTCTGTGTATTACTAATGCTGAGATTACATGAAATAAACCCTAAGGAACCAGAGGAGATCACAAACCTAATCTCTCTCTTGCTACTTAGGCTCAACCAAACAAGAATCCAACCCCTACAACGTTTCCCAAACTTGCCTTATATAGGCCGAGTTCGGGTGGTTTACAGCTAATAAAGACAAAAGACTCAATCGTGGTGGTGTCAGTTTCTGTCGAGTAAGGCGGTTTACACCCCGAAGCTGAATCTTCGGCTTCGGTCCTTCGATGTGGTCCGAAGCTTTCGTCCCCGAGACTATACTTCGCCTGTACGTAGCTTCTTTTCCTTTATCAACCCGAGACATTGCTGTCGCCATTCTCGGTGTGGTTTTCTCGGCCTGGTTATGTTCCTTGGATGCGAGACACGTGGTCCGAGGGGTTTTTACCCCCTACAGTTTGCCTCTTTCCTTTCCTTGTATCGAGGATGCAAGGAGAGGAAAACTCCTCTTGCCACCTCTTCGTCGAGTATCCTTACTTCCTGCCACGTGTGTATTTTTCTTTGCGACACGTTCTTCAAAGCTCATGGCCTTTCACCTTCTGACCGGCAGAGTCGGTTTCTTCACTATTTAAGTTTCGTTTCTCCCTCTAAAAAATTTTTAGACCTTTCGTTTTCACCTTCCTTGGCGCCGGCGGCTTCTTTCCGAGGAAATTCTTTTGTCCTGAACTTCATATCAAACGGATCTTCCACCTTTTTCTCTTCAACCCATTGTTACAAGCTATCTTTTCTTTCATAAAGTTAACTTTTTTAGGTTTTTCCCTTCTTCTTTCTTCGTTTTCCGGCTGCCTCTGCTATTTCCGTCGCCGGTGGTGCTATCTTTTTCCTGTTTTTCCATCCTTTTCCATGTCGTCTGCCTCTGCAATCGCAACCGTTTCCTCAAGGCTGAATGGTTTGTATCCTGAGGAGAGGGGCTTTCGAATCGAGTCCCTTGATTCTCCCAGAATTACTCCGGCGCTGGTCGAAAAGTATCAATGCAGCGAAGATGTTCTGGTTGTAACTGTTCATCAGATTATGGCTGGATTACTTCCTCCTCTTTATCGATCTGATGACCCTTTGTTTCTTGAAATTATCTGTTCTCTTTCTCCACCCCGAGGCGTAATGCAACTTACCTGTAGCGCCATTTACCTTATTAATCAATGGGTTCTTCAGTCTAAAAATAACACACCTGCCGAATCCACAGCGAGGTATTATTACAACGCTGAGAACTTCTTTAAGCATTACGAGCCTTTTCTGACTGTGGATAACGAGGCGGCTCCCTTCGGTGTTAGCTTTCGAGTTGTGGCAGGGAGCCAAAACGTTCTTCCCGAAGCCTTGGTTTATTCTTTGGACGAAGACTGGTCTTCGGAGCCTATACTTCTCAAGGGACCTGTTCTCCGAGGCTGGAAGGACGCTGGCCGATTCATCATTCGGACTGACTTCGAGATTGGTCATGAATTTGAGACTCGTCATTTGTTCTCTATTTGCCTTCTCGACGAGGAGAGGAGGTTGCTTCGCTCTTTTTTGAGCGAGAAGAATGTAGCTGTTGAGTCTTTAGGCACCTTAAAGCGTCCTCGGCCTGATGAGGAGACTATGCAACAGGTAACAAATACTTTCTTGAATTTTTTCCCTAAGTATTCATACTTGCCTCTGTTTGTTTCCTGAGGAAGACGGATTCTTATCTGCAGGGACAGGTTTTTGGTGCCTTAAAGCGTAGTTACGATGTGATGAAGATTAGCTATGGGGAAAATGCTGAAGTTCCTCGGCCGCTGAAGAAGGCTGCCTTGCAGGTAATGTTAAAGGGTTTTCGGACTAGCCGTCGCCAAGATGTTATGGCTCCTCCACAGGAGGCTGTAGGTGTTCACCAGGAAATTCCATCATCGAAGGTGATCGAGATAGAAGACGAGGAAGTGAATGCGAAAAACCCTCGTACTGCTACTCCCTCTATCGTTAATGGTGCCTCTGCCTCGGCTGCGGTCCTTGGGACTTTGAGTGCCAATGTTGCCCCGGAATCTGTTCCTCCAACTACTTCTATGTCTACAGATTTTGTTAGAATCCCAACTGTTGCCATGGGAGCCTGCGGCAATGCTTTTGGAGAATCTTCTGCTCTTTCTTCAGATACGATTCTTACACCCGTGGACCTCCTTTGCCCACAAGAGGATGGTTCATACATTAAGGTGGAACCTGTCATGCATCTTGCCGCCAGCTTTCCACAAAGTTCGGTGTTTCCACCTGCTCCCAGCTATGCTTGTAGATACAGACAATCTTATACCGCTGAAAGGTTCAAAGAGGTTCTTTATGAGAATTATTGCCCTAGCAAATTTACTACCGAGGTTTCGGCTCGTTTTGAGGCTCATGCCTCGAATCCTTTAAGGCAGCCCTTGGACCCCGACTTCTGCAAGAAGCTTGGTGATCTCTTCGGAGGTGACTGTCCTCGCGCCGAGTATGACTTTCGCCATCCTCCCCTGTCCTACGAGGAGAATTTGGCCATGGTCCAGGCGGTGAGTTGCGCTTTTCATCTGTTTGTGTTGACATTGCTGTGAATGCTTTTGTTGATCCTTTTGTGCTACTCTTTACTAGGGTGACTATCATGCCACCGGCCTCTTGGCGCATAATTTTGATCAAGCTGGTGAGACCGAATATTATGAACGAGAGTTTCATCGGATGCAAGAGGAGCTTGCCCAGGAAAAGGTTCGCAGTGCCGAGGCGAAAGAACAGTCAATATGTAAGTTTACCTATTTTCTTATTTGTTTTGTTGAAAGCATATGTTTTCGGCAACCTTGCCTAAGACAGGTTTGCTGCTTGCATTTGAAAAGGCGAGCTGAAGAAGTTAGAGGAAAAACTTCGGGAAGCTCGATTAGCTAATGATCAGCTTCGGAGTGACCGTCAGCCAGCTCAACTTGCCTCAAGTTGCGAAAGCTATCTTGATGACCGAGCGGCACTATTGGAAGAGAGGGATAGAGCCTTAGAAGACGTAAGTTACTATAGGCTAAAAAGGCAGGAGGCCGAGAGTAATTATGTGGATGAAAGAAGGAAGGTGGATCAAGGCAGGCGCCTTCTCGAGGAGATGACGAATAGAAATACAATACTGTCTCGACAAAATCACTATTTCCAGATGGATGTAGATAGACTGCAACAAGAGCGAGATGCAGCTCGTTCAGAGAGGTCGGTCAGTGCCTCGGGTAGGATGTTTATTGATAGATTAGAAGAGAGGGTCAGAGGATTGAAAGTGCAGGTATCTATACTTCAGAATGCTAATAAGGAGCTAACTGATGCGAAGGAACTTTTGAGCAAGAGTTTTAATGATAAGTGCCGAGAGCTAGCTCGACAAAATAAAACAAATGTTCAGACTGCTGCTCTTGTTGACGAGTACCGAATAGAAATTGCAAAGAGCGGGGCTGCTGTCTCTGAGGATGTCCGAAAGAATGTCTCGGCGCCTCGCTATACTAGTCAGCAGCAAGTTACTGAATATATGATTGTTAAAGAGAGTAGGAAGCTAACCTAAATTTTCGAGTTTCCGCTTTTCAATGGTGCCCTAATTAAACCAATGTTGTTATTCTTATGCTTGTTATTTTTGCTTTCAGGTATCGAAGTTAACTTGAGGAAGCAGTTTGTCGACGCCGAGGTAGCGAAGAATGAAGCCCTGAGTCAGCTGGTAACTGAGTCCGATATGAAGTTGGAAGCTGAGAGAAGGGTTGAGCGATTGACCAAAGAATTATCCGAAGAACGGGAGCACCGCTCCGCGGAATCGGCTAGGGCTGCTCAGGAGCTTGAGTTGGAGCGTAGGCGTCGTGCCGAAGAAGTGACATATCACACTAAACTATTGTCCCAGGAGAAGGGACTTCGTCTTACTCATGAGGCACGCATAAGGGATCTGGTGGTCGGTTTCGGCCTTGCGCGTCATGAGTTGAGACGTGGTCAGGCCATGGGAGAACTGCTTTCTCAGTCTGCCATTGCCAATGCCTTTGCTACAAGTAGGGCCTGCCGACAACATGGTCGCTTTCTTTTTAGAGCCATTGGCGCTGCACCCCCTGATTATGGTGCTATTGGTGCACGGGATCCGGATGTTGCTTCTCCTGTTGACAAGTTTCTGCTTCCACGAGAAGTTTATGCATCCTTGACTAGGGAAGAGCTTCAAAGGAGAGGCCTATTGGAGAATTATTTGAGGATAACTCGCGGTGATGCTAGCGATGATGCTGCTCGAAGTGGTGGCTCTAGGAGTATTAATAGTGCTGCCGAAGGTACTCGTGATGGTCAGGGCGAATCTGCTCGGAGTCCTCGTGATGGTACCGATTGTTCAAAGAATGTCCCACACCCTTAGCTTGTACAGTTTGTGTCCTTTTGTGGTTGAACTCACTCCTTTGTTTGTGTATATGGGCGCCTTTTTTGTGTCGCACTTTATTTCCTGCATTTTTGGATATATATATATGAATGAAGAAATTATTTTTGTTAGAATGTTTTTGCCCCTCCTCGGGACTGTTTTTTGTTTTTGAGGAGGTCCCTTAGCTGAGTAATTTACTTGTTTTTTGTAAGTAAATCAACTGCCTCGGGGTTCCATCTTCCTCTATAGGTAGATGTTAATCCCATTTATCGTCCCCCCGGCGCCCGAGGACGTTTTCTCCTCGTGGCCGTTTGTAGTGAGTACAAATGCATCGTTGGCTTATTTAGCCTTGATTCAAAGTACTCACCGCTATCGGGGTGTCTTGTGGGTAGAAGACCGTGCCACATAACTCGTAGGGCCCTTACGATTTATATGGTCACTAGCTCTATGCTGGCGTTTTTGCCTTGGCGTTACAGCCTGTTTGACGTTTTATGTCTTTGGCGTTACAGCCTGTTTGGCTTTTATGCCTTTGGCGTTACAGCCTGTTTGACGTTTTATGTCTTTGGCGTTACAGCCTGTTTGGCTTTTTATGCCTTTGGCGTTACAGCCTTTGCTATGATGTTTTTTGGTATTCGGAATTTGACTTCGGTGTGAGCTGCATCAATGGGTGCTTTTTATTAAGTTTCTTCGGTATTTGCTTACAACTGGAGCTATTTTTCTTAAGACAAATGTTTCAAATGTCTCCCCTCCACCGGGGTTTTCAGCTTTTGCCCTTCAAGGTTGATTAAGCTGTAGGTGTCGTTGCCGAGTTGTCTTTCAATGACGAATGGCCCAACCCAGAATGGCTCATGTTGAACGCTGCTGCTGCTACTGGACTCACCCAACTGTTCATTCGGGTACTGGAGATTGCACGCTGCCACGAGGAATTGCTCTCTGTTTTTTAGATGCTGGTTCTCTTCGTGCCCTTTTTGTTTTATGCATGGCATTCCTGCTTCGATGTCAGCTATGAACTGCTCGATGCTCTCGTCCGATATCTTCGGAATCTTAATTTGCTCCTGGCATTCTTTGCTTGCCTCTCTTGCTTGCACATCAATTTGGTGGCATACTCGTGCCTCGGAAGGGTCTCCTTGAATTTCCGCAATCCCAGATGGTGTTGGGAATCGAATCTTTTGATGCAGGGTAGATGCAACTCCCATGATGTTATGCAGCCAGGGTCTACCGACAATGGCATTGTAGGGAGATTCAATGTCCACGACACAGAATAAGGTTGGGTGTTTCTCACTACCTGCCTTAACAGTAATCATCAACTCACCCCGAGGTACCGACGGCTTGCCATTAAATCCAAATATATTATAAACCGAAGGCACCAGAGCAGCTTTTTTGCCCTTCATTTTATCAAATGTTTGCCCGAACAAAATGTCCACGGAACTTCCTGGGTCCACCAAAACTTTCGGCATAGCTATTGTACCCATTTGCAAGGTAATAACCAAAGGATCATTGTGCAGTCTGCCATTATTTGGAATGTCTGCCGCTGAAAAGAAAATTGGTTGCTTCTGCCACTCTTCCAAACGAACCCTCGTAACTACGCTGAGTATTTCTTGTCCATTCAAGTCTCTTTTGTGGATACGCCCGGTCTGTATTCCTTCTAGTCCTTTCGTATGAACTATCGAATTACAGTCTCCAAACCTTGGAATATCTCTGTCGATGGTGATTACATATGCCTCGTGCTTTTTCTCTTCGTTGGGTAGCGGTTGATTCGGAGGTGGCTGCGGTAACTCCAGAAGATGTTTAAATTGTCCTCTATCAATAAAGAAGTGGATTTGATCCTGTGCTGTGATGCAGTTCTCAGTGGTGTGCCCATTGAATTTGTGAAATTGACAAAAATCCCTCGAGTTTTTGGTATGCTTCGGCTGGTTGCCTCTGCTTCTAGGATACCTTATCTCGCCAGCGAATTCGGATTGCTCAATGGTTCGGAGGGCATCTTCAATGGGAACGCATAACTTGGGGAGTTTTCTGTCATGGAACGCTGGGAAACCCGGCCTTGTTGTTCCGAATTTCCTGTTGCCCTGCCCTTGCTGATTGTTACTTCCTTCGAACACACCCCGAGGGTTGTTTCCTTGGTTGTCATTGTATTTTCGGTTATCATGGTACTTTCTATCGCCGAATTTTCCTTCGGCCCCATATCTGCCATTATCATCCTGTCTTTCTCGCTTTGCTGGGTCCCCGAAGTGAGCGCCTACTGCTTGCCCTCGATCTTCGAGCGATAGGTTGTTTATCGAATGAACTTGTTTTAAGATAGTTTCCTTTCCCAGCGCAGCTTGCTCTTTTATCTCTTCGAGGGTGATTCGCTCTTTCTGATACTTGCGGAGGTCCTTTAATGTCTCCAGGTTCTTCGAGAAGAGTCTGTCGTAGAGAGGGTTATTTTTGTCCAGAGCATTAAGGAAGGCTCGTACTTTATCCTTCTCAGTGGCTCCATTCCCAACCTCGACACATTGTTCGGTCCACCTGCTCGTTAAGCTTTTCGTTGACTCCCCTGGGCGTTCTCGAATGCTGAATAGTTTTTCCACTCCAGGCCTGGATGAGTTGTTGTAGAGAAAATGAAGTACAAAGACTCTTGAGAGTTCTTCGAAGGAAGCAATCGATCCAGCTGCGAGGTTGTCGTACCAAGCGAGGGCTTCTCCTTTTAAACTGGACGGAAAATATTTGCACAACACTTCATCCCTATCGGCGTAGGCTAGAAAAACTCGGAGGTACATTTTGACGTGTACTGTAGGGTCTCCTGACCCATCAAAGATGGAGGTAAAGGTGGGCATTGTACACTTCACTGGGATTGGTAATGAAAGAATTGCTGGGCTTAGTGGTGATCGATTGACATCGTTCATGGCTTGATTTAGTTTGATTCGATCGCTCGATTGAATTTGGTTGTCGAAGATTTCTGCTCGGAGCGCTTTGATTTGGTCCATCATTACTTGCTGTAGGGCTCTAGCTTCGGCATCTCTCTTTGTTTGATTTTCTTCGCCAAAGACATGCGTGGCGATCTTTGTGTACTCTGGAGGTGTGTTCTTTTTACTAGACACCGTGATTCCATGTCCTTTGCTAGTTCCCTTGACCTTTGTGCCTGTTTTAGATTCGGATGGTTCCTTCGGTCGAGACGCGCTACTTGGACGAGAGTGTCCTTCGCTATTTCCCTTGTAGTTTGAGGCCGATTTTTCCGCTACCTTTTTGTTTGCTTCAGCAAGCTGTTTCTTCAGCTTTCTTATTTTCCTATTTTTCAAGATTAACTTTCTAAATTGCTCCGCCCTGACCGTATTTACTTCGGCAGGCTGCTGCTCTGGTATCTCATCTTCAAGGTCTAATCCTTCGTCCTCCTCCTCTTCGTTTTCTCCATTTTCTTCCTGTATGTGCTGCTGGCGTGGCTCTTCGGCCTCTGGAAATCCGTTTCCTTCGGGGCCTAAATCCTCTACCACTACTTCGTCTTCGTTTACATGTTCTCGGTGTTGGACTGTGCTAGCCGCTACCTCGGGAGATAATCCTTTACTAGTTGAAAATCTAGTGTTGTGCTGTCTGGAGGATCCGGTGCCTTGCTTCGAGGAACCTACTCGCTGCTTCGGGGCGTGCTCCGAATGGGAAGCCATTTTGTTGATGACCTGTCAAGAAACAAAAAACCCGTGAGGTCCAAGGCGGCTAGCGCAGTGTACTTTGTCGGCCATGTAAATCTACTCTATAACTAACTTTTCAAACGGGACTGAATGTCCTTTTTTGCCCTTTTTAGATATATCTTTAACCGTTTATCTTGTTTTGTAGCCTAAATCATGCCTTTTCATTTTATTCCCTTTGTGAAGCTTTATTTCCAATTATAGCGAGGAATTTTAAAAATCCCTAAAAAATTGACTTTGACTCATCCTATGAAGTTTAAAGACCCTAAAATGAATTTTAACGTATATGACTAAATTTGAAGATTCCGAAGTGGATTTTGGTTTATATTATAAGATTTGAAAAAAACCCTAAAAATGGATTTTGTTGAATAATCATGGTTTTTGAAACCCTAAAATGGATTTTGGTAAATAACATGAATATTTGAA
>JAJJMA010222517.1:0-18509 GCA_023529015.1 Papaver nudicaule | reverse complement strand
ACACGCGAAACCTACATCATCAGCTTGAAGCATCCGCTTCACACATTTTCTGCTTAGGAAGTGGTCAAGAGGCTTCATGCGCATAGCTTTGTCTGCTAAAGCAGCAGCACCTGTTAGGTCACCGGCATGCTTTAATATCTTACCCTGCGAGACAGAAAATGCCAAACAAAAGTAAGCTCATGACTACATGCTTCTCTTTCAAAGCATGCACATTAGAACTTTAAGTAAACACATCCTCACAGAGTGGATAATCTGAACTACTACTTCACTCCATAACTTGATTCCAGTAAACAAACATATCTAATATTGAACATACCTTGACTAAATATAAATCAACAATAGATGGATTAAGTTGAATGGCCTCGTCAATTTTAGTAAGAGCGGTGCCATACTTGCCCCCTCTGTCATAATGCTGTATCAAACATAATTCCCTAATCAAGAGAGAGAGAGAGAGAGAGAGAGAGAGAGAGAGAGAGAGAGAGAGAGAGACCTGAGATAATAGAAACAATGTCCAGACGAGCGTTAAAGCGGGCTCCTTTGCGCTGCAAATTGGCACCAATCTCACTCAATAAGGATTTAAACTTCACAGTGTTTACATTATCTACCTACAACTACACCAAACTGTAACGCTCTAACCTACATATGTTTTGACAACAGTGCAAGTTATTCTAGATTTAAGGGGATGATGGCACGATCACTGTTGTGTGAAAAAGAAAGATCAACAGTAATCGATCAAATAGATGGTAGAACTGGACAATGTACGTCTCAGCATAACATAAAACAGAAAGGTAATGCAAAAAGATGAAATGTGCTATTAAATGATAGAGGCTGATCTACTTCATTGTATTTTACCAAATTTTATCATTTACAATTTACAATCTTAGCCCTGATCCTTATGCTTCGTGCACATATTTGTAGAAAGCTTACAATGTGTGTGTGTCATATTACCTCCCTGGATATCCTCCATTTGTTTTGAGGGATCTTTCAAATTTGAGAATCAATTCTTCGATCAGATTCCCCTGTAAAAGCATATACGAAATCTGTAAATGCAAAAATATTCACCTAAAATAACCATTTTAGTCCAAGCAAAAACAAAGCATGCAAACCTTGCCAGGATGCTCGTACAAAGGGCGGAGGTCAGAGAACAAGGATGGAACTCCCTGCATGCACAACAACAAGCGTGAATATTCGACCCCGAGGAAATTTCGAATAAATTAGAACGGACTTCCTTACAAAATACTAAATCAGGTCAACGAACACCATCTTAAATAAATACCTTGGTTAAGAGAGGCATTATATAGGAAGCTGCCGCTTCTTGGAACTTTTTCCCTTGAAGAAAATCAAGAGGTATTCTCTGAATACAAACAAAACAAGATTCAAATACATCATGTAGAATTCAATGCTTAGTCGCTAACGTTGAAGTACAGTTAAAGAAACGAGTAAACATAATTGACAAAGGGATTCTAAAACAGAAATGCAAAATACATGCTGTGCAGCTAACAACTTCATAAGACATGAGTATGGAGTAAGACTGAAAATTAAGCATCACAAAAGAATCAAATTTAGAGAAACAATGTACCAAGATACAAACACAAGTGCAAAGCTAACACCTTAAAAACACCATAACTAGAAAAGCTGGAAATACAACATAGCGCATCTATCAAACATAATTCCTACTGACTAATAAAGAAAAGCAAGCCCAAAGCAAATTGACACCACTGACTGAACCTTGACATTGTGTTTCTGTTTTTTAACACTATTTAGAAAGCCATGTGCTCATTTTATAGCACAGTAGGAAATCACTAAGACAATTATAATGGTAGGTAAGATACTTCTGCTGATCGGTTTTTCATGGGTGGATATAAAACGTGATTGTCTATGGAGGTGGGAAGGATGCAATGAGGTGTCTCAACTCTCATTCTAATCCCTTTGTTTGATGGCTTTAGTCCCATATATATGAAACAAAACTATGGTTAGACCATACAAATCATTACAACTGAACAAGACTAATTATTAAGTATTTAAAAAAAAAACATACATAATGTATAAATGCTGGTTTTGTTAAGAGTGGAACTAATCCACCAAGTGGATAAACACAAATGGTCATTCGTTCTGGAAATCCATTTACCTCAACAGCAGAAGAACCACTATATTCCGTTCTTAGCAATTTGTACAAAGATTCTAACTTTTCTATTTGATAAGACGAAAACTGGCCATTCTCCGGAGACAGCCCTAAACATTTCTGCAATCCAGCATGATATCTGCATAAAATTAAAGAGTTTAACTCAGTTTATAGCTTGCACTTGAAACGCACAGAAGATGTATAAAGAATTGTAGTGAAGAAAAAAATTTCAAGCAATAAAAGAAAGCTATTATTCTAATTGATCCCTGATGCAAGACATACAACTATTATTTGAAATCATAACTACAATATAGATTAAAAGGGTGACAAATCATACTATCACGACGTAATGTGATTAATCCTCCAAAAAATTGCACATTATTTCAGAAGTCAGAGATTAATAAAACGAAGTTTAAAATGTAAAAGGTTACAAAGCATACTTCGCTATTCGATATATGATTCTGCAATCTGGATGTAGAGCAGAACCCGATTTGAAACAACTTTTCTTTTGGTAACTCAATAACTGTTTAATTGCTTACGCCTAGAGTTGTCATTTAACCAAGTTCCACAAAAACCAATAACCTCAACTTTTACATATTTCTGGTTTGACTAGCACTAAATACAAGCGGTATCACGAATCTGATTCTTGATTGTTCACTATGACTTCCCTTCCTGAGAATAGTTGTTATTGCTCGAACTTGGTTAGCTACGATGTTTGTTTCTCAACTGTAAATTGTGATACGCATTATTTGTAAGCATGCCCTAACTTCATAAACGCTATATCTTGCTAAGATGGCAATCTCACTTGCAAAGAGTTGTAAGGGAATCAAACTCAGATCACCTTTACTTTGTTACTTACTCAAACTCCAAGATAGACCATCATAATGTCGGTAGCAGAAAACGTAAAACAGGTATTCTGCGCCTGGTAAAAAAGAAAGCAGATAACCTGTAATTTTCAGAATTGACAGAAAGCAACTCCTTATATTTTTTTTTTCCTTCATGAAGGCGCTCAAGTTTCAGCAGCAAAGAAACTTGTTGTTCCTTGACTGCTAATTTATCAACCTGCAACAATAATACAAGAGAACTTGGTGACATTTATAATATTCCAACTAAGCACTTCTAGTTCTTTAATCAAAACATAAAGATGAACTCACAATTTTAGATTCTTTATTTTTTAGCTCCTCCAGAGCTCTCTCGAGAAATCCAGATTCCTCTAATAAAGATATCTGCAAGGAACATCCACAGTAAATAGCTACCTAACCAGCATATACTTGTCAATGTTGTCAATTTAGGTGCCCCAATCATGCCAAATCAAAGGATGCACCTTGTACAACAGCACTTCTCCGAATTCATGCCGTTCTCTGCCCGAATACGAAGAATAATCGTTTTCTAGAATTTCCTCGTATTTATCCAGGATAAAAACTGCCTCTGTACAACTGTCACACAAAGTGAAGCATTACTGTTGCACACTGGAGAATGCAAGACATTGCTGAGCATATGAAAAACGAATAATGTACAGTATATGGATTCAAATATAAATATATGAACACAATTTGAAAGACATTGCTGAGCATATGAAAAACGAATAATGTACCGTATATGGATTCAAATATAAATATATGAACACAATTTGAAAGTGATAAATTCCTCAATCGAGCCCCATATTGCCTATACTATTACCACACTAGCATATCGTCACTGCTCTTACCACCTAACCATTACCACCACGACATGTTTTTTCTTCTTATTTTTTCCAATGCACCCGAAGTAGCTCACTATACAAGGATAATCTTCTAATATTAGTTAGCTTGATTCTCTCCTACTTAAAGTCAACAAACATCAAACAGTTCTAGCTATAGTCCATAATAAAGAACAACTAAGAACAGTAAGTAAAAGGCACCAATTGACATCCAATAGTTTAGCTAAGATAACACATACTTGGAGTTAAGATGGTGCGCAAGAGCAAGACCGATCCAGTTATAGTGACAATTGGGCTTCAATTTCAAAAGACATTGTCTAGTCTCAACAAACCCTGCCATATCCCGCATTTGTGCCTATCATGTTATATCTGAATTAGTCAGTGCAAAGTAACTTTGTCGGAATTACCCAAAAGGAAATAGAGTTCCGCAATTCAGAATTCAACATATACACATATTACTTACACCTGTTTCTTGGTGCTTCAATCTCATATCAGTTTATGTTACTACTGCTATATTAAGATTTGGTTTTTGATAACTCAAGAACGACGGTTAAGTGAATGTTTCTATGTAACATCAGGTTATGGTTAATTACATCCAGTCATTACAGTATCAGGTTGTCGTATGTAACGTCAATAATTTCGCGTTCCCTGTGTATATCCGTTGTTCAAGTCAACCTGAAAAAGTCTATTAAGAGTACCTGGGTTTTGTAGTTCCTCCCGCAGCCCGCTGAGGCTTGAAGCCCACTAATAATATTTGTAGCTAATAATCTTTTTTTAACTGAAATCATCAGCCACTACAGAACTACTTACTACTTTTTAAGTAGTACTCAGGCTACTGGGTGTGAAAATAACCTGACTGGCCGTGTTTTTTGTCACAAAAGAACCTGTCCGTGCCATTATGGCACGGGTTACATACTAGTATATAAATAAATCAAAGGCCTATCAGTCAACACTATTAGTAAACAAATAGAATGAACACATGCCTGCACAAGAGAAAGATCCTGGAGTATTTCAATGTTATCAGGGTCATTCTCTAAAGCATTTTGATAACACTTTATCGCTTCCACATGTAGCTTGTCAGATTTGTGTAATAGACCATAAATATGCCACCAAACATGACTCTTGGGGTTATTCTGCATGATTGCACAAGATTTATATTAAATATCAAAAATAAGTCATGTGAGCAGACATTAAACATAACAAGGACTACTAAATTTCACAACCTTTATGCCTTTGCTGGCTAATTGATACGCCTCGGATATCTGACCCATGGATTTCAACAATAATGCCTTCAGTGATAGAGTCTCTAAGAGGGTAAAGCAAGAAGTAATTAGAGAAACCCTAAACAATAAAATATCCATACAACAGAGGCAAATTGATTTTGCAAGCTGAGACAATGTGCAAACCTCCATGGTTTGGAAAGTTTTCTAGTATCACATTTGCGAGTTCTAATCCAGATTCGTATTTTTTCAGTCTATAGTACTCCTGCGGAAGAAAAACTCATAAACAAACAGTCAATCTAACAATTTAAGAAAAATTAAGGGACATAGAACTTACTTTGATTCTGTTGAAATTGTGGGCTTCTTCAGGAGGAAGATCCTGAAGAGCCATGGCGATGAGAAGAGAAGAAAGAACAAAAGAGAAGAGGAGATGAGTGCGACTGCGTTAAGAAAAGAGAGAAATATTCTTGTAAACCCTGAGAGAGAAATGGTGCTGCTCTCTTGGCCCTAGGATTTCTTACAAATAGTATAAATAAAAGAAAGAAATGGCTTCTTGGTTTAAGAAATTACCGTGGTATTAGTTGGTAATAATTTCACTAGTTATTATCCCAAGTTGCAATAATTGTTTTTTATTAAGGTCTTTTCCTATGGAATAACCAAACATAACATTTTGATTATTTTGGTCCACTATGGAGCTAGTGTTAGCCTCTACATAAATGACCTAGCAAATGTAGTTTTATTAGTCCGATAAGGAAGCGACATAAAAATAAGACAAGGAAGGCCATTTGGCTTGTGCAAAATTGGTGGGTCAATGTTGAATGTTGGAGAATTTAGAGTTGGCTCAGCTCAAGAAATGAATCAAGGATATGGAACAGGTCAAGGGAATGACCTAGGCATTAGGCCAAAGTTTGGACGAGGCTTTGGTAATGCATGAGAAGCAATGGCGCATCCAAAAACGTTATTGCAAATTCGTACTCGGCCAAAGGTAGCAATGCAGCTTAAGGCTTGTGGGCCAAAGTTATGCAACAATTTTAAAGGCTTAATGACATGTATACACGATGGTTGTAGCGTCCAAATAAGTGTGGTGCATGGCCTTGACGAGAATGACGCACTATGGATTGGAAATGGCATATACAAGCAGTTAGAAGTTGGTTATGGCTTGGAGTTGCGTGGCATGAGTAGGAGGATGTATGGAACAGTTATGAAGGGAGTTTATAACTGTGTTTGGCCCTAATAACCATCGTATACAAGGGTGGCAAGGCTAGGCCAACAACACAGAAGGCTAGCAGTTAGATAGTACTTTGACGGTTAAAGGAACTGCCCATAGACAGCTGGCTGGCCATGGCTTGTGCAGCGGTTCACACGATTTTGGCTTGGATCTGGCACTATAAATAGGCCAGAAAAATACTGTAGTCAGTATTCTTTGAATTTGAGAGGCACCATTGTAACAAAGAAGTGAGTTTTAGGCTTAGATAGAGAATAAGCTTGTAGTACATTGTTGGAACAGAATTCTGTATACTTCCCCTTACTTAATGAAAAGGTTTTCATTGGTATAAGCTGTGTGTTTGTTCTATTGTTCCATTCGTAAGTTATTAGCAAGAAGCTCTGTTGGCATTATGGGATGCAACAAGAGTTGAGAGAAAAGAAACCAAGTTAAGTCTTTTGTTGCATATACTCGGGTAAAAGTGTTGTTGATTATGTTGGCACAATCTTATAAGGCTGAGCATTGTGAGGTAGCCATTTTAGTAAGAGAACTACAGTGTTGTTGGGTCAATTCTAAAGAAAAATTGCAAGGTGCATTTGAGGGTTGACAGTACGGGTATCAAAGCGTGCTTTGACTCTGTTTTGGCTTGTTTTGCGAAGATTTTCTCTTGTTTTTGCTAATTCCAGTGTTGTTTAATCATGGATATTGTTGCTCTACAAAATTATGTTGACAAACTAGTTGAGAGGGTAACTAGTTGGGAAGCACGAGTTGGTGCAGAAGTGCTTGAGGCAAATGATGCGAACGTTGGCTAGACCTTAGTGAGCCATGTGTATGAATTGGACAATCAAGTTGATGGTATGTCTGATACGGTCAGTCAAAGATATGAGGATTTGTTGGCCTCATTCAAGGTACAACTTAAGGAGATGGGTGTCCTAAAAAGAATGATGAACACGTTTGGAACGAACAATGCTACTACTGCGAGTGTTAGTAGTGGGGAGCCTGCAAGGATGAAGGTCCCTTAATCTAAGGCTTTTTCTGGTACACGAGATGCTAAGGCATTGGAGAACTTCATGTGGGATACGTAGCAATACTTCAAGGCTGCCGGAACTCCGGAAGAACATAAAGTCACTTTGGTAAGCATGTACCTGGAAGGTGATGCGAAACTATGGTGGAGGACTCGTATTGATGACGACGTTTCTGCTGGTCGTCCATTGACCACGACATGGGCTATCATGAAGGAAGAACTGAAAGCCCAGTTTTTAACAAGCAATGCTGCTTGGCTGGCTAGAGAGAGATTACGTAAGTTAAGGCATACCGGTACACCACAGGACTACGTAAAGGAATTTCCTTCTCTCATGTTGGATATATGCAACATGTCCGAGGAAGATAAATTTTTTAACTTTACATTTGGTCTGCAAGCATGGGCTCAAGTTGAAGTACAAAGGCAGGTTTCCCAAGATGTACCTTCAGCCATGGCCATAGTGGACAGCCTCGCTGTTATCATTCGGTCAATACTTTAACTGATGCGAACAAGAAAGACAAGGAAAAGAAAGGCCAGAAGTCGAGAGACAGTGGTAATGAGAAGAATTCTGAGTCTAGGGAAAAGATCTATCAGCGTGATGATAACTCTGCCTCAAAGAACAAAGCAAAAAATGGGTGTTTCTTATGCAAGGTCCTCACCTTGCCCGAGACTGTCTCAAAAAGAGAGAAATTGTCTGCGCTAGTCACTGAGGGAAGTGGAAAAAATGAAGGAAATGATGATGTAGAGCACGTTAATCCAATTCATATATGCAACATTGTGGCACAAAAGAAGGCAGCACAACATGCACAATATGGGCTGAACAGTGATGGCCTTGTGTACGTCAAAGTTGGCATTCAGAGCCATAGACTCTGGGATTTGGCCGATACTGGAGCATCACACACCGTGATGATTTTGACAATGGCAGAGTACTTGGGTTTGAATGTGTACCAAGCTGACCATTGCATGGTGAGAGTAAATGACATTGCTAAGCCAATCAAGGAGATGGCCATATCAAATATTGAAGTTGGAGAATGGTGTGGAAGCATCGATGTGATGGTAATGCATCTCAATGAATTTGAGATGATATCAGGAAACAAATTTGTTCATACAGCAGAAGCAACAATGATTCCTCACCTAAGTGGAGTATTCATACAAGATCCAAGATCTCCTTGTTTCTTCAAGGGAGTGCGGAATGTTAGTCCCTTTGACATGATGTGTGACAAGGGCAAGGTAAGCGAGTATGTTCCTGTCCACAGCGTTGAAGAAAGATTGGCTGAGATCCATGAGGAGTTTGGATATCTATGGACCTTAGCATACCTTGTAGCCCGTGATTTTTAACAAGTATGGAGCAGGGAACCATAGTGATGAATGAATGGTGTATAAGCTTGCTGGGTTGTTGGATTCTAGGGAATTCAGTATTGTTGCTTATGTTTGGTGTTTTAGTTGAAGTTGGGTGAAGCTACTCTTCTGGTCTAAGAGATAACTCGCTTTGTAAGTGTGTAATTTGCTTTCGTTTGTGTGTTTTCTTTCAGTTCCGGCCGTATGGTGGCCTCGGTGGAATGGGAAAGAGTTTCTTATGTAAGATAGTGTAATGAATGAAGGGGGTGTTTAAGCAAAAGCCTCATCTCTTTTATCTTAAATGTAAATCTAAGTTCATTAGGGAAGCACTATGCAATATACTTGGCCAAGGTATACAATAAGAGACGTTGAAAGGAAAAGCAAGGCAAATTGGCTTGATGGCATAGACGAGTTTGCAGTTTGTTGTTGGAGTTGCAAAGAAGTGCGACCGCATATTGGCAGCGCACGAGTTGCGCAACAAGAATGTAGAAGCAAGCCCATCAAAGGAAATGAGCTAACTTTGTCTCATGGCTTAGAAAACTATGATGTTTTCAAATAACAAAGCGTGGCGGATTGAATGAACAAGTGAGGCATGTTGCTTTCAAAGGCACGTGAAGAGGAGAGTGAACCATTGTGATATCCCAAATTCTGCCCTAAGTCATGACAACGCAAGTCATGCATATTGTTCATGTTGTTTCGGCGTGACATGGCCAAGAATAAGCAAGTTTGGATTATGTGGCATGCAATAGGTTGATAAGGATGTTATTCCTAAGACGGGGATCTGCAATATGAATGGAGGAAGCTTAATCTAGCATAAGGTCTACTAAGTTGCTGGAAGAAACTCAAGTCAGAGTAAGGCAGTAGTTATGGCGCATATCATGATGATATTGAAGTCTTTTGGCATGTACTCTTAGGCACGAAATGACTGGTCAATTTTGTGGTCAGGACAAATAGTTGGCCGACAGAGTTGGAACGACTTATTGAGCATTGAACTGTGAATCAAGTAAAGTTGAAGCATAGTCGACGATGCAACAATGCAGCTGAAGTTTATAGGTTCAGTGGCAAGGCACTAAATCTAAGTGGTGGCATATAGTACTAGGCAGAAAGTCATTGGCATGGATGCCAGGAAGGCTGATGCAATTTGATGAATTTCTGAAAATGGGTTTTTCAGGCGTAGTCATGTAGTTCGGGAGGTCCTCAATGAGTCTTGCATTCAACTAGGACGTTGAATGAAATGGGTGAGGAAGGTTTATTATCCTCTACACAAATGGCCTAGCAAATGTAGCTTTCATTAGTTCGACAAGGAAGCCACATAAGACTAAGACAAGGAAGGCCATTTGGCTTGTGCAACATTGGTTGGCCAATATTGAATGTCCGAGGATTTAGAGTTGGCCCGGTCAAAGAGTGAATCAAGGACATGGAACAGGTCAAGGGAATGACCTAGGCATTAGGCCAAAGTTTGGCCAAGGCTTTGGTATGCATGAGAAGCAATGGCGCACCTAACACGTTATTCCAAGTCCGTACTCAGGCAAAGGTAGCAATGAAGCTTAATGCTTGTAGGCCAAAGTTGTGCATTGGTTTTAAAGGGTTAATGGCATGTATACACGTTGGTTGCAGCGTCCAAATAAGTGCGGTGCATGACCTTGACGAGAATGATGAATTATGACTTGAAGATGGCCCATACGAGGGGTTAGAAGTTGGTTAAGGGTTGGAGTTGTGTGGCATGAGTAGGAGGACATATGGAAGTTATAAAGGGAGTTCATAATTGTGTTTGTCCCTAATAATCATATAGTACAAGTGTGGAAAGGTGTCACACCCCCAAATTGAGTCATACAATTTTTCCTCAGGAGACTCGGCAACACAGTGGTCTGGTGAATTAAAATTCACCCACTCGTGCTTCAGCCTTGCACACTTGCAACATTCAAGTGCACACCAACAATCTCACAGATTGTCAACGAAAGTCTTTCTTATTTTCTCTCTATCTCTTAATGCATCACATACTGCATTAGAGGCTTTTCATGTATACTAATAACTTAATTACTTACAAGATCAGCACCATAATGAACACAAATATAGAAGCAACAACTCACTTTCATCACTTCAAGGAAGATTACAAAACTTCATCTAAAACAAGACTACAAAGGCCATCACTCCCAAAGTGATGCCAAACTCCATATCCTTGGGTTTACATTTCCCAATTATGGCCTAAACAACTTTACTTACGCCACTATTATCCTATTGATTTATAATGCCCAAAACACAATATATATATATATATATATAGTAGTTACAATACCAAAACCATGCATAACTGATTGCTACAATCCTTGGACAACCAAGTGTCAAAGAGGTAGTTCCATAACCTACTAAAGTAACTTGTAATTGACCAGTCATATCCAACTTGCGTCATCTATGCCACACTTGTCCTTGGTGATTATGATCATTCAAAACAGGTTATAAACCAACTTTATACCGTCTTATCTTGTCCAAGTATTCCGCTCACGCCAAGCCATAACTTCTTGTAACCGTCACTTTGAACTAATATCCCGCCATTTTGTGCCATCACTGAACAATCCATCATCTTTACTCTTACTCTTTTAGGACGCTACACTCTGGGTAAAGCCATTCCATTGTCCTTTATAGTTGCTGCTTAGCATAGCTTTACGTGTTATATGCGTTACTTGGTTAAATGCTTGACAATAAAGTCGCATTTGACCACGCCTCTAACTCTTATTCATTGCTCAGGCCTTGGCCAAGCTATGGATCAATACTTAGGCCAATTCCAGGATGCCATGTTCTTATAGCTTCATTGAGATGGGTCAAC
Source organism: Papaver nudicaule (assembly GCA_023529015.1). Lineage (NCBI taxonomy): Eukaryota > Viridiplantae > Streptophyta > Magnoliopsida > Ranunculales > Papaveraceae > Papaver > Papaver nudicaule. The sequence goes on along the minus strand of JAJJMA010222517.1, from coordinate 7,081 downwards.
TCAATCTCTCGGACATGCTCCAATTTGTCAACCAATGTCGCATTTGTCATTGACATCAATCTTGTGTGTGCCATGAAGCTACATTTTGTAGGTCAATGTAGCTTCATTCATATGCCAAATGACTCATGGGTAACACAAGGCTAGGCAATGGCAGATAAAGCTAGCAGTTAGATTGTACTTGGCGGTTAAAGGAACTGCCCATGGACAGCTGCCTGGCCAAGGCTTGTGCAGCGGTTCTATAAGATTTTGGCTTGGGTATGGCACTATAAATAGGCCAGAAAAATACTGTAGTTAGTAGTCTTCGCATTTAAGAGGCACCATTGTAACAAAGAAGTGATTTTTAGGTTTAGATGGATAATAAACTTGTAGTCCATTCGTTGGACAGAATTAATTTGTTGAACATAATTAATGGAAAGGTTTTCATTGGTATAAGCATGTGTGTTTGCTTCATTCGTAAGTTATTAGCAAGAAGCTCTGTTGGCATTATGAGATGCAATAAGAGTTCAGAGAAAAGTCAAGAAACCAAGTCTAGTCTTCCGTTGCATATACTCGGGTAGAAGTGTTGCTGATTGTGTTGGCACAATCTTATAAGGCTGAGCATTGTGAGTTAACCATTTTGGTAAGAGAACTACAGTGTTGCCGGGTCAATCCTTAAGAAAAATTGCAAGGTGCATTTGAGGATGTGACACCTAGTATAGTGCTAAAATGGCATGTTTGAGATGAAGAAAATTATTGGCCGATGGAATTACCATCGACGGACACTTTTTCCATCGTTCACGATAGAAATTCCATCGATTCTGAATTTGAATCCAGCGACCCATATTTCAACTCCTATATAAACTCAAACATGTTCTTCATTTTACTCACACCTTCTGTCGATTTTTCTCATATCTTCTCTCGATTTCATCTGAATTCATTCATCTTTTTCATAATATGAAATCCTTCATCTTATAATCCGTTACTCGACCTATAGATGAAATACCAGAAATTTTATCTCAAAAGAAACAAAAAAGAAACTCTTCAGCAAGTTCAACTCCTATTCGATCCGTAGATGAGATAATGAGAAATTTATGTCAGCGTTAACCAAATGAAAATTCATCATCCTCTTTCCATGCCGCTCACTCACCGAGTTCTCCTCCTATAATGCCAAGTTCAACTCCTCCAGCATCTCGTTCTCCAGTATCGGCACATAAATGAGAAAATCGTTGATAACTACTACTACACTTATCCTTCATACCTCCTCCATCAACACAAAAGAAAAGATATTCTTCTCATCTTGCTCTAGTATTTAAGCGATGCAAATCTTATACCGCTTCTTCTTTGTTATTTAAGTTTCAAAAACGACATGTTACGCTAGAATCATTAGTGATGGACCTAAACCACGTCCTAAATTTACCTGGGGTGAAGATTTATGTCTTAGTAAAACTATATGAGTTATTATTTGTTCCCGAGTGATATAAAAGGAAATCGTGTTGGGTTGGATGAGCCACTATTGTAGAGTATGTCAAAGATCAAGACTTCAAAAGTGAAACTCCTACTCCCCAAGTTGCGCGAGATCGAAGTGCGTTGTGGTCGCGATGGAGAAAAATACACCAAAAAGTCGACTAATTTATGCACTTGTGGAGATTGATCCGAGCTCGACCTAATGAAGATACTGATGATGAAATTGTGGCCAGGACTTTGAAGGAATGGCAATGATAGAAAGGAAAGAACTTCAAGTACGAACGACATTACCGTCTCCTCAAGACTTTTATCGCAAACCGTTATGTGGCTTGATCAAATAAACAAAAATTCGTAGAAGGCAGTATTAAATGTATAAGACCACTTCTTATGGGAATGTCAACTGACGTATTTCGGAATGGGTTTAATTGCTCTATAGGAAGGGACGCTATATATATTTAATTGATGGAAAGTAAATAGGTAAGAAAGAAAAGGCATTAAATTAAAATAGATCATAAAATCGAGTTTATTTACTAATTTTTTAAATAATTTAAAATATTGTGTCTGCTTTTTTTTACATAATATAAAACATATAAATTGACTTCACGGACTTTGACTATCTTCTAACACTGGTTTATCTTTTTCAGGAATTTCAGCTTGTTGCTATTTCACTGTGTTTGAACCCTTATTGAACTTATTCAACTACAACAACTTCAATTCGATGCGTTCCTTGTAAGATTTTCTTGGATTTTTACCAGTTTGCACAACTTTTCCTTTTGGTTGAACGTTAAAATTTTCTTTGCCTTTTGCTTGAACTTTCAAATTTTCTTTGCCTTTTGCTTGAACTCTTCTTTGCTTTCTAGTTGAAAGCTTCACCTCATTAATTTCCAAAACTTGAATTCTTCTCTGTTTTTATGAATTCTCTATTTTTTTGTATCCCTCATAAAGTTTATTATCAGGAGCCTCTCTTAAAACTCCAGGCTAATCAAGAAAACTAGCAACTTTTCTCATTTTCTGAGTCGAAGAGAGTAAATAAAAGAACAGAAGAGAGTAAGAAAAGAGCAGAAGAGAGTAAAAAAAAAGTGAAACTATTGGTATGAGTTTTGAATAAAAAATTAGCTCAATTTATAGACGAGGGAAAACCATCGTTTGAAAACTTAGCCGTTGGAAAACGATGGAACCATCGATCGATAATTTTTCATCGGCACCGATGGAATTTCCATTGTTCCCATAGTGGAGTTTTGGATTTGATAGTCACATAGGATGACCCCCCACCCCCCCCGTAAGGGCACTCCCCCAACTAACAAAATACAATGTAACCCCCTATAGTGTTCGGACCGAAAAAGTTTATAAATTTATCGCAATATTAAATAATCGGTAATACAATAATTATTAATTTACCAAAACTTATTTGTTTGTCAAAAGATTTGAGGTTTTTTGGTCTACTCTAATCTCCGAAGTTCCGAAGATGGTGAATTCCCGACTAACATTGAAAGACCTGCAGGTGGTGCGAAGTTACTTGGTGGCTATGCGAGTATTGATAACCATTTTTGCAGCAATCTAGTTAGGGGCAAGGTTAACAATGTTATACAATTAATGTTTTTCCCCGCAAGCTCAAGGACCCACAAAGAGAATTATTATTACTTTGTATTTGTACATGGGCTTTTCGTTTGTACTTCACTATGCCCACCACGAGACCTGCAACATTCGTACAACCTCAATCTCACTTCGATAGTCACATTTTCAAATTCTTGCGGCAACTAATCGCAGGCGATGGACTTGGTTTTGGACCTCTACAACAGTGGCTCGCCTCATTCTCCATTAGACATGGTAGTCTTGGTATATATACCATGCAAGATAGGACCCATTACTGCTTCCTGGCTTCAGGTGCTCAAACAAGGTCCTTACAAGACACCATCCTTCGTAGTGCTTGCATTGCCACACTGGCCCCATTTCTCAACATGCTTTTGATAACTACTTAGAGGTATGTATGTCCTTACCTTTTAATTTCAGCGTTGTTGACAGTCCTATACTTCGAAGCTTTGAAGAAAAGCTTGTCATCAATGTAACACATGACAGAACGTGATTTAGTATACGGGAATGTAACGAAACTAAGCACACATAGGATTATCTTATGGCTATTTCTATATGTGGGCTTAACCAGATCACTGGGTCGCGCCAGTTCATCTTTGTCCCTTGTTATCGTTTAGGCATCCCTTTTTTGTAGAAGGTGGTTTATGTCCGTGCTGTAAAAGAGAGATGTATGTTTTTGGAGATCATGCTTTACATAGTGTTAGTAAAGTAGGCCTTAAATTTCGTCATGATCTTGTACGAGATACCTTTCCAGGCACGTGCTTCAGATCAGACGTGTCAGCGAAGAAAGAGGTAGCCTTGGTTTCTTATCATCATGCAGAGAGTGAGTTGAAACATGTTGATATCCTAGTTTACAATTGGGATAACGGTCAAGATCCTTTCTTTGATGTTACTTGTGTTTCACCTTTTACCTAGCTATTTGAGCTACCGAATATAGCCTAAAAAGTAAAAAACTACACATAAAACAATATATAATTTCAACACATTTCATTTGGTAGCTCAAATAGTTACCGAATATAGTCATTCAGTGGCTTTGATCGAAATTTCCACTTGAACCCAGCTACCGAATATTCTTCAATGTCTTCGAATCTTTGAAGAAAGGCTTGCCATCAAAGTCCCACATGACATAACGAGATTTAGTACTACGGGAATGTAACAAAACTAAGCACGCATAAGATTATCTTATTGATATTCCTATATGTGGGCTTAACCAGATCATTGGGTCGCGCCAGTTCATCTTTGTCCCTTGTTATCGTTTAGGCATCCCTTTTTTGTTTTGTAGAAGGTGGTTTATGTCCGTGTTGTAAAAGAGTTATGGATATTTTTGGTGATCATGCTTTACATTGTGTTAGTGAAGTAGGCCTTAAATTCCGTCATGATCTTGTACGAGACATCTTTCCAGGCACGTGCTTCAGATCAGGCGTGCAAGCGAAGAAAGAGGTAGCCTTGGTTTCTTATCATGCAGTGTGTGAGTTGAAACATGCTGATATCCTAGTTTACAATTGGTATAACGGTCAAGATCCTTTCATTGATGTTACTTGTGTTTCACCTTTCACCTCGCTATTTGAGCTACCGAATATAGCCTAAAAAGTAAAAACTACACATAAAATAATATGTACACATTTCATTCGGTAGCTCAAATAGCTACCGAATATAGTCATTCGGTGGCTTTGATCTAAATTTCCACTTGAAACCAGCTACCAAATATTCTTCAATGTCTTCATCTTCTTCAATAAAATTAGGATGCTTTGAGTGAGATTTTTCTTTTAGGTCTTCAATTTTAAGGTTTTGATTTGGTTTGGGTTTGCGAAGACGAAGGATTTTATTTGCGTTGTTAAGGGGAAGGGAAATGAATTTTGAGAAGGATGAATTTTTGGTGGACAATGAAATGGTTTGAACTCTTTAATTTTAGGTTTTGATTTCTGTTGGACTCGAAATCTCTAAGGCTTCATACTAGTTTGTTGATGCTTCACAAGTAGAATCTTTGGTTATCAGAAGAATTTTTGTTCTTCAAACTTCCGGCTAAAAACATTTTCTTTTTCTTGATTTGCAATCGGTGGATGAGGGGAATAAAGGAATGAGAAGTTTGATTTTGGTTATGTTTAGGTTATTGAATAGTGAAAGGGTAGTTTTGGCCTTGATTTGCAATCGGTGGATGAGAGGAAAATCAGATGGTGGATACACTGGCTAATCAAGGTGAAGATTCAACACAAAATTCAGGAAACCTAACTACTATGGAAATTTGGCTTTTTACAACTACAACTTCTTGTTTTTTATATACTTAACTTGTTCTAGACTCTGTCCAGGTTTTAATTGAACGCGTAATTCGTACGCAGTAATAAAATTCTAGTTTCTTCAGCACACAGTAAAAATGCACATGGGCTAGGAAACTATGCACATATCCTTTCAAACAACAATACGAGTCTATGCAGTCCTGTTACACTGAATAAAATTATAAACATTGACAATGTGCGTGTAATGTACCCACGTTTAGTTATGTTCTAATAGCCTGTTTGGATCCAAAGTACTTCTGACTTTTGTTTCTCCAGAAGCAGAAGTTAATTCCAGAAGTCAAAAGGAAAAACATTTTGCTTCAGAAAAAGTTAACTTTTCTGCTTCCAGAAGTCATTCTGAAATTGTATTGCCAAACTAACTTATGACTTTTTTGCTTCCAGAAGTCGAAAAAGTTACTTGTGGATGTGTATCCAAACAGGCTATAAGTTGAATATAATAATATATGCTTCAAATTTCAAATGATGAAACAATTAGAATTATAAAGACACTTGTATTCTCTTTTGAATACCAACCCTTTTCCAATCGCACGCTCTCCCTTTCATTTAGTTTTTCTCTTTTCTTGGGTGCACGACTCTCCCTCTCAAAATCGCAAAACTTTCGTTAAACCAATTTCAAAACCTATAATCATAAATCTTTCAAACTTAAAAAGGTATTCATCGACAAGTACTTAGCGTAATTGATTTTTGTCTTCGGCTTCCTAAATTTGTTTGAAATTGTTTTTAACGATGAATACCTTTTTACAACTGAAGTATAAGTTGAAGAAGAATTTAACTTGGAGGAAGCATATGGAAAAATACCTAGACCTCGAATGGTTATGTCGGGCACTAGAAAAAAAGAACGTTCCTACAAAATATTACCCCTATCAAGGATATGTACAATGTATTTAAACTCCTTTTCCAAGGCCGAGTTACTTTTTTTTTTAAAGCAAAGCCACAATTTATTACTTAGAGGCTCGAACCACAGTAAGGTACAACTCGTGGGGTAGTGACACCAAAACGATCATTATACAATATTTGCTGCAAAAACCGACTCCCAGATAACTGTTGCTGGGACGCGTGGATTACAAGTCTGTTGTCGAACCGCTTCATTTGCCAACTCATCAGGTGCCTGGTTTGCTTTTCTATAAGCATGTGAAATTCTTAGGTTAGGAACAAGTCTGAGGCAGTGGAAGGATGAGTTACTCGCGAGTATGTTGTGCCTAAGATTAGCTACTTCTCAAACACCCCAAGATCTTAAATAAGAAAACAGAAAACAATGCAGAAACAAAACTAGAACACAGAGAATTAATGTGGATTGGCAAAGGCCTACTCCACCACAACAAAAATTCTTATTGAAATCAGAGAATCGAAAAACCTAGAGACAACTTAGAGTTTCTCTACACACTTCTCAGAATTACACACACAATAACCCAAGGGTTAGACCTCTATTTATACACAGCTAGGTGCCTTGGAATAGAAGTCCTAAAGGGAATTCTAATTCCTAATATAACTAGAAATAATATTTCCTAATATAACAGAAACTTGATTCCTAAGCAAAAGGTGTAAACTGATTTCCTAGATTAGTTCAGTTTCCTAAATCATGTCAATATCTAACAATCTCCACCTTGGCAAGATTTCTAGGACAACTTCACTAATCTCTGATTTCTCCACCTTGGCATGGAATCTTAACCTTCCATTTGCCTTCAAACATTGTTGTCTTCACTCATTTGTAGATGCTTCAATCTTCACTCATCCGTAGATGCTTCACTCCCTTA
>JAJJMA010222516.1:0-19843 GCA_023529015.1 Papaver nudicaule | reverse complement strand
TTTTTTTTTTGCAGGCATCGAGGCCAATTTGTTGCACAAGGTTGTGAATGCTGAGTCCGCGAGGGACGATATTGCTGCTCAACTGACTGAAGAATCTGCTCGAAAATTGGAGTTTGAGAGGAAAGCCAGGGAACTTGCCCAAGAGTTAGCCGAGGAACGCCGTCTTCGAACTGCAGAAGCGAGCAAACATTCTCGAGAGTTGGAAATCGAACGCAAGCGTTGTTCAGGCGAAGCAGAGAGGAATGCCCAAGACTTAGCTACCGAGCGTGATTTTCGCCGTAGGTGCGAGGAAATCTTCAGAATTATCAGTAATGCCTTCGCCCTCGCGCGTCCTCAGATTAAACATGGAGAAGATGCAAAAGAACTGCTCGCACGATCAGCACTGACTACTTCCCTAGCTACGAGTAAAGCTTGCCGAAAACATGGTCGATCTCTTTTTAGATCTATCGGAGTTGAACCTGCTGGCTATGGAGTTTTTGGTGCAGACGACTCTGATTTGGAGCTTCCCGATGATGAAGACTTGCTTCCTCATGAGGTTTTTGTGAGACTAGTTAACGAAGACTTACGTCGAAGGGGTGTATTAAAGGGTGTGTCCGAAGAAAGAGATTCGAACGATGGTGATGATGGTGGCGATTCTAATGACGATGCTCCAGGTGATTCGAAAAAACACCTCAGAAGGCGGTTCCGAAATTGATGTCGAGGCCGAAGCTGGGAAAGGAACTGAGGATGACTGTAAAGATGCCGAGTCAGTGAATCCTAGCGAATCTCGTAAAGGTATTACTGGAGGTGGTAATAGAGCTATTTTTGATGATAACTACAAGGAGAATAGCTACTTGTTTCGAGAGTCCACCCTAGAGTATAGTGAAGATGAAGATGCTGAACCCATGAAGGAGGATACTCCCTTCAAGGAAGAGTCTTCTAGTTTTTGCAATCAAACTTATGAAGAGTACTTGGAATCACTTAAAAGACATTGGGATTTGATGAAGGATTTTCCTAGCCCTCGCCTTGATGCTTCATCTGGTGGACCCTCTTCTGATGCTTAGAAGCGAGTTTTCTTGTCCTTGATCTTCTTTTTTGTTTTTTGAATGGATTATTCTATGTTGCTTATCGGCTATGATTGTACCTGCAATTATTTTGAATAAATTGTTGTTTTTTGCATCTAGAGTACCTAATTTTTGCATTATGTTTCTTGCCTAGCGACTCGTGATCAGGCACGAGGTTTTATCTTGCAAATTTTAGGCTCCCTAAGATTACTTAGAGTGCAACTCCAGGGCTTACTTCGATGTGGGAGACAGTAAACCAAGCTAGTGGGGGCTTACGGATCACCCATCCCAGAGGATTTGAGTTACTTGCCTTGTTTAAAGCAAATACTGGCTATCGAGACCATAGGTACCCGTTTTGCCTCAATACGTTAGGTGGGTATCAAGATATTAAATATCTTCCGAGAGGACATGGTGGTGTCCTGAAAACCCATTTAGCCTAAGTAAAGTAGTAGCTGCTATTCTGGGTCTCCATAATGAAGTAGCACGATGGGGGAGTGTCGGTCAAGGCTGGAGCTTAGACATGGTACTGTTCTCCTATCGCGGCCTAAATTTCGACCCTTCTGCTTTTACTAGCCCCTCGAAGCTATTTTTGGTTTTTCAAACGAGGTCCCTCGGCTGCATAACTCGCCTTCCATTCCCATGAATGTAAGCTAGTTAACTGCCTCGGGGTTCCATCCGCCCTAAAGGCAGATGTTAATCCCATTATTTATCATCCCCTCGACGCCTCAAAAGAGAGGTCCTCATGGTCGTATGGTAGTGGGTTCAAATGCCTCTAGCTTTTGTAGCTTTGATGCAAAGTACCCACCGCTAACGGGGTATCTTGTGGGTAGACACTACACCAAATTACCCGTATTGCAACAGGATTTTGCAACTGGCGGCCCGCTGTTGCAAAATTGAAACAGGGAAAAAAATTTGCAACAGGGTATCCTATGTTGCAAAATTGAAACTGCTGGTCCCTGTTTCGGATTTGCAACATCCTTGACTTTCACATGTGCCATTCGCGTAGGTACATGGAGACACCTAGGTAGTTTTACACCCAATCGTTTGACCTTTTAAAAGACATGATTTTATTTATACCCAGTTTGACCATGACCCTTACCAAGACCAAGACCATGACCCAACACTTAACCAATTTTCAGTCTTCTCTTTTCATTTTAGTTTTCTTTTTCTTCTTCGTTTTCTCTGCTGCGAAAGATAGGTTTAGCTTTTCGTTTTCGTTTTCATTTTAGGGTTACAGAAGAGAAGAGACGAGAAGAGATGATGTTAGAGTTTGGGTTTGGTTTCATTTTATTTTTCTTTCTTCTTATCTGCTGCGAAAAACTAGGGTTAGGTTTTTGGTTTTGATTTTGCTGGTTAGAGAAGAGAAGAGGCGAGAAGATATTAGGGATTTGGTTTTGATTTTTCGGGTTAGAGAAGAGAAGAGAACATCGTGTAAATGATGTTTTAGGGTTTTCAAAGTTTAGGGTTTTTATTCCTGTTGTATGTTTGGTTTAATTTCTTTGTTATTAATGGTTTGTTGTTTATGTGTAGGTACTACTGCTGGATTTCATCTGCTTCGATTGTTATCATCTGTTGTTGTTGGAGAATTAGTGAGTATCCCTAATTTTGTCTACTGAATCTGAAATTGAAATTAGGGTAAAGTTATCTAATGGTTTGATTATATTGAAATTGGGTTATAAGGGTTTGGATTATCCATGCCTTAAATATCTTCCTTTTTCAATTCAAATCAATCTTGTCTATAAATACTGAATATCCATGCCTTAAATATCTTCTTCCTCCTTCCTGCTTTTTCTACTAGAGAGAAGAGAGATAGAAAGAAAGAATATGGCGGACACACTACTTTCTTCTTTCTCTCTGTACTGTTTTCCTCAAACTTCGTGTGCTGCAAAAATCTGGGTCTGGGTTCCTTTGATTGCAATCCGAAAGGTAATAAAGAAAGTCTTGATTAAGCTTAATTTGAGAATTTTTGTAATTTATTTCTAAGCTTAATTTGTAGAACCTGTGACCTTATTTGTTGTTCATTGTTTACTTAATGGGAATTTTTGAAGTGATTTTAATCAAGAGATAATTCTTATGCAGAAAATTTGGTTGCGAGGGTTGTTTAAAGTAAGCTCAGTAGACATGAATAACAGGAGGAATTCAGTGGAGAACAACCAAGGTTTGTTTTGCCTTCATTTTTATACTATCATTCAATTATCTAGTCTTTTATGTTTTCGGTCCTTGATTTTGATTGAATTACCTCAGTGTGAGGGTATGGTACGGTGGTTCATAAGTCTGTCCTGGTGCTCGATTCATAACCGAATTGATGGTCATACCGAATTGATGGTCTATGACCCTCAAAGTCTGTCCTGGTGCTTGATTCGTAACCGATTTGATGATCAGTGACCCTCAATTGCCAACAAGTTACACAGGTCACTGATGAAATGTGTTACATTGTTGGGAATTGTTAGCTGATTAGAGGTTTTGGAGTCTGTTTGGTTACGTCAATCGCGCAAAACATAACGACTGTAAGATGCCGAATGAAATTGTTATCTATATGTTCTCCTTGTTGCAAGAATGTTTGAACCAGCATTGTTTTGTAAATGGAAGGTCTCTTCAAGAAAACCGACTTACCACCGGGCAAATTCCATCTGTGGTTGGTATGATGCAGGCACCTGCTGTTGTGTAAGCACTTTGGCCTTAGATGAGAATATATCTATGGATATGATTATGTTATTACCTCCTATTCATCAATATTGACCTGCATGTCCGGTACTTTTTATTAACTGCAGATATCTTAGCTGCGACTTGTTGAGTGAACCAGTTCGTTCCATCTTGGGGAATTTTACTTGTATCGAAAAACTGTAGCTTGGTTCCTTAATTATTCATGTGTCTAGGAATGCCATTCACTATATGTAGGGTGCAAGTTACATATAATCTCTATGCCTTTGTTCTTGTAGGTACTTAATGTAACAATCCCACCTTCCTTTGAAAGTCTCGAGAGTATGACATACTTGTGAGTACTGTGTGTTTCCCTATTTGGAGGTTGTTGTTTTAGGCATGTATATATATTAAGTATTGTCTATAAACAAGTGGTTCTATGTGGCCCTGATTATAGTGTTTCTGAACCTATGCAGGAATGTATCCTCAGACAGTATTAAAGCTACACTCGATTTAACTACTCCAGGCTGTGGCATTCCTTACAATGACGGACACAAGCTGCACACTAGTAAACATTACACTGTTATGGAAGGGCGACCTAAATGGTACAGTTCCACTCCGTTTTCCTTAAAATACACTTAAACGCAACTTAAGAAAATTGGCGAGGATTGATATGGTACATAACTGATTTATGTTAAAGAAAATTGCTTGTTTCGATGTACACGTAGTGATATTGTATGTGAGCAGGATCTGAGTCATAGCATATTGTTGTCTTATGTTTTTGCAGGTGGTCTGTTTCTGGTGTGTTATGGGATGTGGTGATGGATTGGCGAAGAATCAGCCAAGATCACATACCCATGCAGGAATCATGCCGATCCATATGTCTCCTAGTTCATTACAGCAAGATTGATTGCGGGTTATGGACTGCAGGCATATGGATTTGCATGGATCTTTCATAAGTATGTGGATTGGTTGTGGCGATGATTTATGTTATTTTCTTAAGGTCGCAATCGAGTCAAGCTGTTGGCGTAACATGATTTCCAGGTACCCGAACTTTTGTTATTCACTTGAGGTCTAAAACTTAGTTGTTATTTAGGATGTGAAACATAACTGTGTATCTTAAGGTCTGAATATTATGACTGAAGAATGAATGAATGAATGAATGAACGAGTTAAATGAATTCAGGGGAACCGTTGTTCTGGGTGAATTCCCTTGGAAATTGCAGGTTAAACAGAGCTTGTGACTGAAAAAACAAGCCAGGTCATGCCCAATTTTTTGCCGGGAAAGGACCGGAATTTTGCCGGGAAATGGCCAGAATTTTAGCCGGCTTGATATGAAACTGAACGGAATTGAACGGATTCCGGCAGAAATTCTCAGGCCAGGAATAATGTTGACCAGGGCAAGACCATTTTTGACCGGGTCAAGACTTGGAGTCAAGGTCAAGGTCTAGGTCAAGTCAACCTTTTTTTTTATCCTATGACCAAGAATAGCAACACAGTTTCCCTGTTTCGAAAAAAAAATTTGAAACAGCTTGACTGTGTTGCGAAACGAGTTGACCCCTGTTTCAACCCAAAATTTGCAACAGGGAGTGAGTTGTTTCAAATTTTTTGCATTGCCCTTGTTTGCAACAGCGGTCGGCTGTTTCAACCCCGATTTGAAACAGGTTGACTCTGTTTCAAAACGCTAAATTTGGTGTAGTACTATGTCATGTAACTCGTAGGGCTCTTACGATTACATGTACATCAGCTATGTGCCTATTGTTCGAGGACTTTTTTGTGCCTACTGCTCGAGGAATTTTTATAGTTGGCATCAGGACCTTGGCGTCAAAGCATTTATTTTCATTGCGTCAAGGCACTATGGGAGATATATAAGTAGCCTCGGGGCCTTTAGAAGATATGCCTAATCAAGTAGGGTTTTTATTTATTCGTCTGCTAATGACATTCGAAATGCTTTGGTTACATATGAAGTTTTAACTAAGATGTTTCAAAAAAATTCCTTTCACTGGGGTGCTCAGTCTCTGCCCTTCGACGTTGATTAAGTTGTAGGTGTTGTTTCCGAGCGCTTTTTCAATGACATATGGTCCTGCCCAGAATGGCTCTTCCTCGGAGGATACCTTTTCGTCTTTATTCGAGCTAACTTCGTTTATCGTTTCTTTTGATGATGTTGCCTTATGTTTTGCTAACATGAATTGTTCCCTACCCTCAGAGCAATGACTCTTTCCCTTATTAGCAGGTGTTGTCGCTGGTTTGGTGGTTTCTTTTGAGTTTTTCATGGTGTTCCTAGCCATCCCTTCTTTAACTTCGGAAATGAACTCCTTGATGCTGAACTCGGTTATTTTTAGGTGCTTTTTCTGACTTGCGGGATCATGTTTCGAACCCTCCCTCTGCTGGATGTCAATATCGTTACAGACACGAGCTTCAACAGGATCTCCCATTATTTCTGCAATTCCGAGCGGGGATGGGAATCAAACTCTTCTATGGAGTGTGGAGGCCACCCCCATTAAGTTGTGTATCCAAGGTCTACCCACAATGGCGTTGTATGGAGAATCAATATCGACCACACAGAATGATGTTGGCAGTTCAAGCTTTCCCACATAGATTGTGAGAGATGCTTCCTCTAGGTATCGAAGGTTTTCCATTAAATCCAAAAATGCTGTATGTCGAGGTAACTAAAACAGCCTTTTCTCCAAATAGTTTGTCATGAGTTTTGTCGAAGAGTATATCGACGGAACTGCCAGGGTCTACCAATATTCTTGGCATTGCCAATTTGTCGATGTGCAGGGTTATGACCAATGGGTCGTTGTGCATCCGCCGCAGAAAAGAAGACTGGTGTTCTTTGCCAGTCCTCGAGTAGTTTCTTCATTGCCACACTCATGATCTCTTTTCCTTTGAATCTCTTTTGTGGATTTTGTCTGTGATATTGCTTTTGAAGCTACATTCTCTGACCTCTGCATGTACTATCGAATTGCAATCGTCGAACATCGGGATATCCCTACCAATTTTTATGACATATGCCTCATGTTTCTTTTCTTCCTTCGGCTGTGGCTGATTTGGAGGTGGATTTGTTGTTCCAGAAGATGGTTAAATTTTCCTTTCGAGATAAAGTAGTGAACTTGGTCTTATGTCGTGATGCAGTTTTTGAAGGAATGCCCATAAAACTTGTGGAATTCGCAGAAGTCCCTCGAATTCCTTGTGTGAGGTGGTTGATTCCCCCTACTATCTGGGTATCGAATCTCGCTTGCTGACTCGGACTGCTCGATGCTTCGAAGGGCTACTTCAAGGGGTACGTTGATCTTCGGAAGCTTCCTGTCTTGGAAGGGAGGAAATCCTGGCCTTGGTACTCCGAACTTTTTGTTTTGATAGCCTCCTTCGTATGCCCTTCTCGAGTCATTGGCTCTTATCATTGTATCTGCCATCATTGAATTTTCCCTCGCTTCCATATCGTCCATCGTCATTTTGTCGTTATCTCTTTGAAGAATCTTCTGCTTGATTGACTGCATATTGATCTAATGGTTCCACAAGCCTCTTGACTTCGTCTCGCTCTTCCAGGGATAAATTGTTTATCGAATGCACTTGCTTCGAGATGCTCTCCTTTCCTTGGGCTGCTTGTTCCTTAATTTCTTCCAATACGATGCGTTCCCTTTGGTACTTCCGAAGATCCTGCAATGTTTCAACATTTTCCGAGAAGAGTTTTTCGTACAAAGGATGTTCTTTATCGAGTGCGTTCAAATAAGCTCGGAATTTGTCCTTTTCTGTGGCGTCGTTTCCTACTTCCACGCATTGTGCGGTCCATCTCTCTGTCAAGATTTTAGTAGATTCTTTGGGTTTGACTTTGATGCTGAACAATTTCTCCACTCCGGGCTTTGATGAGTTATTGTAGAGGAAATGAAGTATGAATACTTTGGATAGTTCCTCGAAAGATGAAATCGAGCTTGCTGGCAGGCTATCATACCAAGCTAAGGCCTCTCCCTTCAAAGTTGATGGGAAATATTTGCAAGGAACCTCGTCTTTATCCGACCAAGCCAGGAATAATCTTTGGTACATTTTTATGTGCAGGGTCGCATCCCCAGTTCCATCGAAGACAAAGTTAAAAACCGGCATGTTTAACTGGTATTGTCCTGCTTAGAAGTTCGGGGCTTAATGGCGAGCAGTTGACATCGTTAATTGCTTGTTTCAACTTTACTTTATCAGATGATTGGATCCTGTTATCAAAGAGCTCGGCTCTGCTCGCATCGATTTGATTTGTTCCATCATGACTTGGTGCAAGGCTAAAGTCTCGTCATCCTTTCTCGCCTGCTCGTTCTCGTATACCAGTTGTATACTATTACCCCTTGGTCGTATGCTAGGCTCCATCCGCCTGCTTGATTCCTCTTTTCCACGCTACTTTAGGTGTCTATATGCCTCAGTATTGTTTCTCGATGTGGAGGGTCGTTTGGACTGCGAGTTTTCATGTGGACGAGAGTGCCCTTCACTGCTTCGTTTGTAGTTCGAAGCTGATTTTTCAGCAGCTTTCTTGTTTGCTTCAGCTAATTGTTGCTTGTGCTTTCTTATTTTTCGATTTTTCCTCATTAGTTTCTGAATTGTACAGCCCTCGCGGTTTCTTCCTCGGATGGCTGATGTACTTGAATTACTTCATTTGGGATTTCTTCTTCTTCTTATTCTTCTTCTTCTTCTTCTTCTTCCTCCTCAACTGCGTGAATTTGTTGCAGTGGAACTCCGTCCTCTTCTGGAAATCCTTCTCCTTCTAGCCCCAGATCTTCTACTAGTACCTCATCTTCATTTTTTGCTCCCTATGCTCGACTGTACTTGTTGTTATTTCTGGTGATAGTCCTTTACTAGTTGATAATCTGGTATTATGCATCGAAGAGCATGTCCCCTGTCTCAATGAGCCTACTCCTTGTACCGGCATCTGATTGGATTTCGAAACCATGATGACAGTGACCTGCAAAAAGTAACTAACCCGTGAGGTCCAAGGCGGTTATCGCAGCGTACTATAGGTCTGACATGCACCCTAATAGTTGTTAACATGCTATATTTTAGGAAGGATTG
Source organism: Papaver nudicaule (assembly GCA_023529015.1). Lineage (NCBI taxonomy): Eukaryota > Viridiplantae > Streptophyta > Magnoliopsida > Ranunculales > Papaveraceae > Papaver > Papaver nudicaule. Next base: position 11,112 of record JAJJMA010222516.1, on the reverse strand, counting down.
TATGTGTACGATCCAATGAGATTTCTAGTCTAATAGATCTTTTTGTGACTATTCCCCTTAACTGTATTGATTTGCTCAAATCTACCTTCCAAATATGGACTTTCTGGAATTCTTTATCCTTACTTTCTCGGAAAGGATGCTAGTAGATCTGACAGTTACAAAACTACTTTCCTGATATAAATTTGGTAGAAAAATCTTAAAATAACCCAGAACTAATTTCAGTAGCATGGATTATATATAAGATTTGAAGGGTATTTACTAGAAATTTAAATAACATATTCTGAATTGGAAAACCACTTTTCTTAAAGTTTGGTGATAATTCTTTTGCTCTTTTTGTGAAATCTTTACTTGGAAAAAACTTTTTGTTCTTGACTAGATCTCTGCGTTTCAAGGTTTAGATTCCTTGAAGAAGGATTGATCTTATCATTATGATAATTTACTCGAAACTTCTTAGGTATGCTAAATCTCCAAATCTTTAGATACCTAAGATGGTGGAGCTTATAATAAATAAAGAATGGAAAAATGGAAGAACAACCTTGAAAACCCTAGGAAAAAAAATTCTGAAAAAAATTTGAAAACCACAAAAAATCACAGGCAAACCTAAGTTGTTTTAATCAATCCCTCTTTCTAGCACCAAACTGTGTAGGTATAAAATCTGCATACAGACTTTACACCAAACAACCATGAGATATTTGCATACATTCGACGACTTAGAGAACACTACTCATAATGAAAATGATTTTGAGATCAGAAGAACAATAACGAGATTGATTTGTATATGTATATATAAACAAGGTGAAGATCTAAGTATTATTAAAACTAATATTTCCTGGCTACATGCTAAGTAGAAATTGTTCTTAGAGACCAGAGGAGATTCATACTAACCTAATCCCACTCTCAAGTCCTAAGGCTTAACCAAAAATCCAACCTCTACAATGGAGACCGAGCTCGCCTTTTATAGACCGAGTCGTAAATTGATTACAGCTAATAAAAACAAAATGCATTATCGTGGTGGTGTGAGTTGTTGTCGAGTAAGTCGGTGGCCTTCAGAATGTCTTCGAAGCTGAATGTTATTTGGATTCCCTTCGGCATCTCAGGATGCTTTTTCATTCGAAGGTATCCTTCTCTTCGTTATCCTTTGGTTCTTCGATATATTCCTTCGTGCCATACTTATGGATTAGGCCATTTCCGAGTTATTCAGTGTTTCAGACTTAGTCTCATCTTTTGGTGCTTCTTCATTGGGAGGTTGACACGTGTATCGATAGTTTTATACCCCTACAATGACTAAAGAGACAATTTACGCATGTCAAATTGGATATTAAAGATAAACAATTTTGTTTAGAGAACTAATGAGTCTAACTCAGACTAAACAACTATTTCTGAAGAGCAAAAATGCTTGGTGCTCGCCAAGTATGGACACTAAGTTTGTGTAGAAGTTGTCTCAATTGTAAACACAAGAGTTTAACTATTCTAGGAAACGTATTTCTAGGATGTTCTAGTAAATTCTTGTGGGGGTTCCAGGAGTCCTAATTTAGGTCGGTTCCTTGTATTTTAGGAAAGACGTTACTTGGAGAACATGTTTATAACTAGTATAAATAAGGGTCCCTAGAGGTGTAGATACATACTAGTGAATTTCTTCTTGAGGAGTCGAAAACTAGCTAAAGTTTTGGTCTATTTGTAGGGTTCTTGTTCTTGCGAAGGTGAGACGTGTTAAGAAGAGGTAAGAGTCTTCTTTCTAATCAACTCGGTTAATCGAATAATATCGTGTTCTTGTCTGTGGTTTTACCCAATTTGGGGTTTCCACGTATATCCTTGTCTTGTGTGATTGTTTTATAGTTTGATTGCTTCTCTGGTCATTGTTGGTTACGTTCTTGATTCCCTAAAGATCATAACAGTTGTGGTGAAAATCCCAACAATTGTTATCGGAAGCTAGATCCAAGGGAAAACAAGATGTCAAAAAAAAAAAAAATTGCGTGTACTACGCGGTTTGAAGTAGAGAAGTTTGATGGTTATTAACTTTGGTTTGTGGCAAATCCAATTTAAAGATGTCTTAATTCAATCGGGTTTAGCAAAAACGTTGAAAGGAAAAACAAAAAGCGGTATTAAAGATGAAGATTGGGATGATTTTGATTTAAGAGATGCAAGTCAAATACAGTTGTTATTAGCCAAAGAATGTTTTGGCTAATGTTGCAAGATTACTACAGCAAAGGAGTTGTGGAGTAAACTTGAAATTTTGTATATGACGAACACTCGTCAATAGGTTGTGCTTGAATGAACAATCTCACACGTTGAAGATGGCTGAAGGTACGTCTATTGTTGATCATCTAAGTGTCTTGAATTCGATTGTTTCTGAACTTGAAGCGTTAGAAGCGAAGTTAGATGATGAGGATGAGGCACCTCGCCTCATCTTGTCGCTTCCACCGCCGTATAAAACACATGGTAACATACTTAAAACATGGAAACGATGTTTTAAGTCTTGATGAAGTTACAAGTGCTCTCTTGTCTAAAGAAAACGAGTTGAAGAGTAGCAAGAGTAATTCTTCTGATGATGTTTTATATGCTGGAGCGAAGAAGAAACACAATAAGGGTGTTTGTTAGAAATGTTACAAACCTGGTCACCTTAGGCGTGATTGTAAGTGGAAAGGTAATGGGACTAGTCCGGCAAAAGTTCCAGAAGGTGAAGCTAACCATATTAATGATACTAGTTATGATAGTGATTTCTCTCTTTTGGTTGCTGCTGATGATGTAGACCAAAAGAAGGGATGAGCAATGGATAGCGGTACCACAACACATATGTGTGCACACTGGTCATATTTCGATAGGTATGTGGGGTGTAATGGTAAAGTGTTTACTGGCGATGGCTCGGAACTATCGGTTAAGGGAGTCGGTGATATTCACATTATGATGTTTGATGGAAAGTTTCGAATAATCCAAGGAATAAAACATGTGCCGCAGTTGAAGTGGAATCTATTAATTCTTTCCCAATTAGATCTCCAAGGTTTAAAGTATTCTTCTTATAGTGGAGTACTTAAGGTTTATCAAGGGACTAAATTGATCATGAAAGAAAGTCGTGTTAGTGGCTTGTATACCCTGAAACAGTCAGGGGTAGGTGGACCTATTCAAGATACATGTAACCGTGTCAAGGAAGATGTGAATTATTCAAAAACTGGTGCGCATAGTCATGGCATTACTGCTGGTCGTGTTACTACTTTGAAAGGACTAAGTTCCATAAAAGTGGCGTTCCAATGGGTTTTAATTATGGCAATAACTATACTGTCAATGATGTACATAAAATTAAGACTAAGGAAGACGTGGGACAGTGCAGTAAAGTGAATAATTGCATTGATAATGCAAAGCAAGCAACTGAGTACAATGAAAGTGGTCGTACTTTGGACTTTGGTTATGGTGAGAACTGTACTACTAGTTACTCACATAAGACTAAAGGTATAAAGGACGTTGCTGGACTTAAAATTAAAGTGTGTACTGACAGTGCTAGGAAGTATGCAGATTGTTTTGGTTGGAAGTGTGGCTGGACACATCAAGGCAACCTTGGGAATGTTCATGGAATTTTAGGTGGAGTTCCAAAGGCTCGTATGATCAAGAAGTGGGTTATGAAGATCCGAGTATAACTTGGACTTTATTGATCATCTTCATTGATGATCACTGGCCCGTAAGGGCAGGTTGACAAGAACACAGTGGAGTTCAAAGTGAATTGAAGAATCAAGGAAGAATTTTGTGAGTTTACAAGTCTCGACAAGGTGGAGAATTGTAGAACTTGTCTCAATTGTAAACACAAGAGTTTAACTATTCTAGGAAAAGTATTTCTAGAATGTTCTAGTAAATTCTGTGGGGGTTCTAGAAGTCCTAATTTAGGTCGGTTCCTTGTATTTTAGGAAATACATTACTTGGAGAATATGTAATATAAATAAGGGTCCCTAGAGGTGCAGAGACATACCGGTGAAGTTTTTCTTGAGGAGTGAAAAACTAGCTAAAGTTTTGGTCTCTTTATAGGGTTCTTGTTCTTGCGAAAGGTGAGAGGTGTTAAGAAGAGGTAAGAGTCTTCTTTGTAATCAACTTTCGGTTAATTGAATAATATCGTGTTCTTCTCCGTGGTTTTATCCAATTTGGAGTTTTCACGTACATCCTTGTCTTGTGTGATTGTTTTATAGTTTGATTGCTTCTCTGGTCATTGTTGGTTACGTTCTTGATTCCCTAAAGATCATAAGAGTTGTGGTGAAAATCCCAACAGTTTGGACACCAATATGTGGCACTGAAGTGTCACTCCCTAAAGTATCCAATAACACTCCAATCAGAACCAAGAGTCAAAGAAACACGGCAATGGTAAACCAAAACAAACTTAACAGAACATACCAGGATAACATTTGTGTCCTGACTGAATACACAAGCATAAAGAAATTAACATTAGATATATGTTCAAGCTGCTCCCAAAATCATCCATCTTTGGGATACATAGCAAGGATAATTAGTAGCACATCGAGTATATCAATTATACTCTAGAGTCATTTTTGACAAGGGTTTCTAATCTTCTAATCTTTAGGCATTGCATTAGTGACGACTATCTTGGGAGTTCCTATTGTTTGATTTCCTAGCTACCCGCTACTATTTTTGGGCCCAAGCAGTCAAACAATTGGGCCCAAGCAGTCAAATTCTTGGCACTGTTAAATTGACATCATTTTTTCAATTTTGGCATTGTATACTGGTTACATTTGTAATGAAAGTGTAAATAGTAGTGATAACCAGAGTTCCAGTATAAGAATTAGCAGAAATAGAAGCCATTATATTAAGTGTTTGTTTTCCTTGCAGGGATACCAGTTCAGTGAATTGATCAGGATTTCCAACTCAAATCAACAACACATTAGTCACAATATTCATAATGTCCTGAGAACCAACTCTTGCATACAGGATCACCCTCACAATGGGATCCGCCTGGACCCCCATACTCTAAAACATTATAATACGGGATGTCGCTAAACCATAAGAATTGAATGTCATAACAGCTCTCCCATGTATCGTGTCTCTTGAATGCTCTATCGAAATCGAAGTAAACCGGGATCAATGATTCGTTATAGACCATCAGTTGAGACATCCATCCTGAGTTTTCCATGCCAGATTTGCCTGCTGGTAAATTTCCCTTTCCCATTGGAGGACTTGGGCTTCCGGATGTTGCCCCTGCCATTCCACCGAATCTAACAAAAGAAGCGTCGTGTGCAAGATGAGTCCAGAGCTCCCTTGGCCAGTACCCTATCCTTTCTTCTCCGATGAACAGCCACCAATTACCACTAACTTCTGACTGTTTACACACAAGATATTGTGAATTCTCTGTTAGTTTAAAAGCAGTGGTCAATACAAACTATATGCAGAGTTTGCTACATGCACGTCAAGATATCATCTAGTTGAGGGTTTCTTACCCGATATACCGAAATAGGCATCCTTGGGTTGTCTGGATCTGCATAATTACCCGTAACAATCATCCTTGGGTCATTTGGATCTATAGGATCACCAAGTGTCATATTATCATGAATTTGTATGAAACCCTTGCAAAGGAAATTGAAGCAACCTGTGCTTTGATAACCATCAGCCTGAAAGGATTATGCGATGTACGTACACAAATTAGATGAGTTTGGTGGAGGATGTGTTGCACCAAAATTTAAAACTTATCAAGACAAAATTGGTAAGAATGAATCTTACTGTCCAGTAGGTAAACAATCTGGTCAAATTATCGCCAAAGAGTTCTGGATATACCTGTGAAAGACTCAGAACAGTCATTACATCCGTATCCAAATGCTAGTATAGAAAAACAGAAGACAAGCAATCAGTTAGAGTGCGAGTGACTTACGGCCCATCCAACCTCTATGCTATTCATTTCGTCGTCTGGACCATTCTGAATCCACATTTGTGCTTGGGTGAATTGCTCCGCAGATAGTGATGGATTATGTATAGCGATCTCAACTTGGCCTCCATAGTATTTTTTTCCTTCCGCAGGTTCCCATGACACAAACTAAATGCATGCAGATAACCAATTAATATTTGTTTGTTGAGAATGGAATCCTAAAACTGCATGTGGGATTACATATTGCCAACCAAAAAAAAAAAACACCAGTAGAAGTTTGTACTTACATGATGAGACTTAGGCGTAAGCTCGTTCATATTGTTTATTGTAGTCTTTTCCAACTCCTTTCTTTTGGTCCTTCGGATAGGCACTGTTCCTTGCGGACATATTTTTCTCGGAAGCTTATTTTCTACCCATGGAGTACTTGATGGATTAGATGAACCTAGTTTACTGGTCTTTTCCTCTCGAGGTGCCATCTGAATGGTAAAATTTGAATAAAATTGGTCAGTTAATCAAATATGAGCATGAGGGATTTGTCATTATAAGTGAAATGTACGTACCTCAATCTTATGATCCTTCAACAGTGGATGACCCAAAGAAGGTTGGTTGTATATGTCAACGCAGTCTATAATATCACCATATCTGTCCTGTAAAATATACATCACAAAAATATTAGGAAAAAAATCACTAAACAAGCTAGATTGCTAGATGGTTATGAATCTTATATGATCATTTTGCACAGGACACTAATCTTTTTTTGCCGTACTTTTAGTTTTTACTTGTTCTATGCAATCGACTCGAGACTGAGAAACGATTATCTTACCACTATTGTTTTAGCGGGAGGCTTGGGTTGCCTTGCAAGCTCCATGTCTTCTTTTCTGAATACGTAACGTTCTCTGGCTCCATAACTAGACTGAATAATACACAAGCAAAAACCAATCAACATAAATTTTCTCCAGAAGTTGCTCTGAAAATAATCCATCTTTGGAAAATCAGCAGTACATTGTCTTAAGTATACTTTAGGATCATTTATACCAAAAGATTTTTCTATTTGGGCAAAATAGAGGCACCAATTTCGTGGCCAACCAACCCAAACATGGGAAGTGGGAACTCTACCTACTACTCATCTCAGCTTCTTCTTTTTCTTTTCAGAGCATACAATCAATGTTGCATTTAACGCACTTAGTACAATTCTGCCTAAGTGCTGCAGTGCAGCATCATCAGTTCTTTAAAGCAGGTGCCACAAATGCACATGCATCCTTCACAGCGAATTTAACATCCATGAAAACTTCATAGCGAGGATCGATGTAAAATTTCAGCTGGCGTGGCTTTTTTGAGTTTTTGAGCAAATTTTGATCACAATGCCACATTTCAGATCCCAAATAAAATTTTAAACAACAAACGGAGTTTGGGTTCAGGTACAAGTTTCGGGTGACCAGATTGATTTAAATTTTAAGGGAGAAACTTTTAGACTTCAATTCACCGATCAAATTTTTGGTTCACAAGTCTGTATTCAGTATCCACAAACAATGCATATTTTGGTTCTCAGAAAAACTTTTGAGTCATGAGGTAAACTCTGTGTCACAAGGACAGATATTGCGTCACTTGTCAATTTATGGACATCTTTGAGTCTCTATGGCAGATGTAAATTTCTGGCTTTAATGATGTAAATTTCGAATCAACTAAACAAATTTCAGGCACGTGGTACACTTTATTCTGGGGTAAAGTGGCAAATACATTTTGGATCACATAACAAAACTTAGGTCATATGGCATTATGGCTTGATCAGCTAGTAAATTTGGAGTTACAGGTTGACGTTGGGTCACATGGCAAAAAAATAAATAAATATTGAAACCCGAGAATTCATAGATTAAGCATTTGAGTTTACATAGTTTTGTTCTTCCACTAGTTGACAACTTATACTATCCAGAGGAGAATCAGCCCAAACTCTATTAATCCTCCCAGTTCTGGCTAACTTAAAGAGGATATCGGCTATCTTATTTCGTTCTTTAGGAACATAGAGACATTGCCAAAAGGGAATAACTTTAAAAGGTTCTTAAATTGTAAGTGTAGAAAATGCCCTTACCTATCAAGGACACGATAAAGGTGACGCCGTATAGAAATACTACCTCTGAGGTGTGGAATATCAATAGTGGTATCACTCAGCGGCCTGACTAGAAGAAGAGACAGGCGTCTAACCGCAGGTAGTCATATCAGCACATCCTATGAGAGGAACGGCAAAGCATACTAGGCAGAGCGGTAAGGGGTACGTCACCGACAAAAGCTGAGAATGTAGTTGGGCATTTAATGAAGGTCGGAACGGTAGGATTGTCAGAGTGGACTCGTTGACTGAGTGGGAGGTGAGTCATTGGTCTTATCCAATTCAAGGTTGGAGACGCTGAAGTAGCCAAGGAGGACGGCGGTATTGAGTTTGGCAAATGAAGACAAGTGTTGTCAGAGTCATATTTGTTTGTATTAGCTGTAATCCAATATGTGTAAGCGCCTATATAAGGCCATGTATCTCAACCGAGAAAGGGGTTCGAAAAGTGAACTCTAGGGTTGATCTATAGAGAGATAAAGAAATTCATTCTTACTCTCCATAGCTCAAAGACTAGTGAAGAACTTGATTTTGTAGAGAGATTATCATTGTCAAGGTGAGAGTTAATATAAGATTTGAGTTAATAATACATATAAGTGGGAAGGATTTGCTTTGCTTGCTAATAACTTTCGTTACATGATTTATTCTATTTGGCATATCTCTAGTTTCTGTCTAAGTACCTCTGTACTCCTTAATATACGCTTTACTCTTAAGAACTTGTGTTATGGTGTGTTTAAAATAGTTAAGTATGGGTGTATTGGTAAAATCTCTCCTATGGGGATTTTACCAATTACATAAGTTCTTGAACTAAATTAAATAAACTCAAGGGATATTGTAGTTTTCCCTTGTTACTGCATCCACCACAAGCTTTGAGTCCAGTTCAAAATGTACCGCCTGCAATCCTAGCTCCTCAGCCCACCTAGCCGCTTCCGATAGTCCTTAGCACTCAGCCTCCTCCGCGCTTTCTACTCTTGCAATGAAGATGTATTTTTCTCCCTTTTGTTGCCCTACAAAATTTCGGATTATTAGTCCAATGCCTCCAATTTTTTGTGTAAGAAATATATGAACCATCACTATTAAACTTATATATTCCTCTTGGAGGAGAAATCCATTTAAGATTATTTCTATCATGTCTAACTGGTAATGCAAAACTATCTGTATTCTTAGAGAGAGTTACACTCACTTCTAGCCTCCCATGGACAAGGAACACTGGCTAAGCTATAGGCCTTCCTCTTGTGACTATAGCTACATGCCGTCTGTTCCACTCTTGGGAGCGAAACTCACTCTCTGTTGCTCTTAAACCAAGAACATATCCAGTCTTTCAGGCACTGAACTCTGTCTGATCTCTAACCCCATAAGCTAAACCAGACTGACTTTATAGTGTTGTAGTGCATTAGAACGTGATATTCTGACTCCCCACAGCTCTGACAAAGAGGGCACACATCCTGAATGTGAGTCAGATGACGGGATAACCTTTTTTTTTGTAGGTAGAGTACCTCTTAAGCACTTCCAGATGAAATGTATTACTCTTGGAAGGGTTTTAAACTTCCACAAAGCTTTGTAAACTCTTATCATTCTTGATTCAACTGTGTAGCCCCCATGCTTGTCCTCAAACATTTTTCTATAAACTGATTTAACCGAAAACTTGCCATCCAATAACCAAACCAACCTGTCTTCACAACTTTCAGAATGAGAGAAAATGTGTTTCATCTTCGAAAAGATTCCTAAGCTTAGGTTCATCCCACTCAGCTAAATTATGAAGAAAGAATTCTCTTACATAGATGTATTGTGAAGGATTACTGGTCCCTTGTTTAGGGATTGGGGGTATGTGCAGGTCAGCTAACCATCTGTGCTTCCAAATCTGAATTCTTGAACCATCACCTAAACACCATAAACTGTGTTGGTTAATGAAGGGAAATTCCTAGCTAATAATCCGCCAAGACCAAGTGAAATTTCTTTTTTCCTGAAAGTTGCTTAGATTACATCCACGTCAGATAGTATCCTAGAGGGGTTCTTGTGGGTTGGAGAGATTGGAAGTCAAAACATTGAACCATTCAGCGCTGAGCGCTGAACCATTCAATGTTATTCGCATATTCCATGTAGCGCTGAATGGTTCAATGCTTGACCGTCAACGCCCGGTCAGAGCGTTGAACCATTCAGCGCTGAAGGAAACGGCTACAAAATCGACAGAAACTCTCTTCTCCTCCATTTTTCTTCTCCTTCTCTTCTTCTTCACACAAAACCGAAAAATGCATGTCAAAAATCTTCCATTGTAGATTGTTTTTCTCAAATTCCTTCCGTGGGTTTGTTCCAAATTCGATTCTCTATCTTTTGCCCCAAATTTCACTCATTTTGATCAACAATTGTGGCCAAGGTATGATTTTTAAACTTCAGGTTTTTAATTTTCTTGATTTTTAATTTTGATGATTTTATGATTGAATTTGATGATTAATTTATATGTGTATTGATGTTTTGTAGATAGTTAAAGCATTAGATGAAACAAAATGGTGAAATTTAGATTTATCATGTTTAAATTAGGGTTAAATTGAGTTAGTATGATGAAAGTAAATGTAAGATTGAAATTGAGTTAGTATGATGAAAATGATTATATGATTGGAATTCCCATTGCTAGGTAAGATGAAATTCACTAAAATTGAGAGTATGATTGAAATTGAGTATGTTCATTTGATTTAAATTGTGATGAAAATGATTTAAATTGTGATGAAATTTCCTTCATTTTTGATTGTAGTATTGTGCAACAAGAACACCTAGATTTGTTAGAGGTAGTATCGGGGAAAAACTTACCTGGTGTGCGACATAGATGTCAAGAGGAATTATCTAAAAATCGGGAACCCAACGTTAGAGGTAGTTTGAACGGGATAAGCAAGCTATATGAAATTGTAGTGAAAGGCAATCCTGATGCACAACGATGCTGTGATAATTCCAAGTTTTCTAGTGTTTTTAAGTTTGATTTCTCCAATGCGGATAGAGTCTTAGTGGAAGGCGTAGCCGAGAGATGGTGGCAGAAAAGCAAGAGCTTTCATAAGGAGTTTGAGCTTGGGATCCTTCCAGTAGATTGGTATATGTTAACTGGCATTCCCACTAGGGACCCTTCAAAACGTCAACTAAGTATGCCGCAGTTGTCGAATAGAATGAAGTATAA
>JAJJMA010222514.1:0-13075 GCA_023529015.1 Papaver nudicaule | reverse complement strand
CTTGAGGTTAACTAAGTTCCTAAAGTAGTGAGGATACACCTGTATCAGTGAGAGTATTGTTCTTTTCTCTCTCTTTCTCTTGGTTATTCTTGTGTATCAAAGCTTGTCCCTCCATGGTTTCCTTAAAGGGCTATTTATAAAGCTTTCCCTCTCATCCTCCCATGACATGTGTCCTTCCCACTCCTATTTACATGATTGCCATTCCTTATACTTGACTTTCTAGTCCACACACTTAGACTTCTCCCTACTTGGGCCTCCATTGGATTAGGGTCCGGGCCTTTGTAGTCCTTCCATGGACTTGGGGTATCCACAAGCTGCTCTCGTAATCTCCTCCTCGGTTGGCTTGTGTTCTTGAATTGTATCGGCTGGAAGCTCCTCGGCTTCTTCCTCTTCCTCTATATCGTGTATCTGATGTCTGGGAAGTCCATCTCTGTTTGGTCCCAAGTCCTCCATGAGTACCTCGTCCTCGTTTACCCGGTCTCGATGTTGGATTGTGCTCGATGCTATCTCTGGGGAAACCCCTTTACTAGTTGACTGTCTCATGTGTGGTCTCGAAGAGCCGGTTCCGTGTCTCGATGAGCCCACTCCCTGCTTCGGAATCTGGTTAGATTTCGAAGTCATGACGATAATACCTGCAAAAAAGCAATAAACCCGTGAGGTCCAAGACGACTATTTTAGTGTACTTTGGGTCTGACAGACGCCAATCAATTTGTAACGGAATCCGACACGCGTGTTTTCAGAGGGATCTGGCTTTTTCGCCCTTTTGACGACTATCCTGACTTGATTGTCCTAGATCTACTCTCCCAATTTTTTTTTTTTTTTTTTTTTTATTATTTTTTTTTTTTTTAACAAATCAATTCTGAAAAAGTGTTTTTTATATACGGTTGGTAAGAATATTATCACACATCGTATCCTTCGGGAAGGAAATACGACTAATGACCCTGAATTCATTTGAGTAAAAGTAAACTTCTCACGTAAACTTGCCCTAAAAGCGTTTTGGTAGATAAAGAAATCTTGTTTGAAAGAATTTGGTTGAACGAAGATTTTGCTTCCCTTCCGAGAGTTTTCTACAGATTTTTCGATATGTTTTATGGATCTTGATTAGATCTTTTGTGCCTCAAAGCTTAGATTCCTTAAGGTCCATTAATCCATTATTTTGATAATCTGCTCAAAATCCTTAAGAACTCTAAAGCTCAAAATCTTTAGATACTCAAGCTGTTGGAGCTTGAAAAATTTTAAAACATAAAAGAAGAACTTGGAAACCCTAAAGAAGAAATTTCTGAAAAATTTGAAAACCAACAAAATCACAGGCAAACCTAAGTTGTTTTAATCAGTCCCTGTTTCTAGCGCAAACTGTGTGTGTACAAAATCTGCTTAGGGATTTTGCACTACACAGCCATTAGGAGAATCATCGAAACCATTGGATTATGGGTATCTCTAGAGCGAGAACACCACATGAGAGGACTAATCGAGCCATGTAAATGAAAACTGAAGTAAAGCCTAAGAACGATGCACATAGTTTTTATTCATACCACAGTGGAAAATACATAGCATAAAAGATACAAACTACTAACCTAGACTGGTTTACCAATGATAACCCTAGCTTAACAAAAAACCCAACCCTTACAAATGAGCTCAAGCTCGCCTTATATAGACTTTGCCGAGTAGTGGATTACAGCTAATAAGACAACACACTCAATCGTGGGTGTCAGATGTTGTCGAGTAAGTCGGTGATGTTTCCGAGAGTATCATCGAGTATCCTTCTTTGCACTTTCCTCTTTCAGGATCTTCTTCCTTACTAGGCTCTTGTCCTCCGCTCGCTTTGCCTTGTGTCTGCCGTGATTCTGTCTCGCGATTTATCCGATGCATCTCATCTCCCTTCATTGTAGTATGGCCTCCTCTTCCTGGTGCTGACACGTGTCTCGCCAGTTTTATGGCTCTACAATTAAAGTTGACAACTAAGCTGACATACCAACACTTAGTGAGGTTGACTGAGCCATGCTCTAACAGTACTTAACTTGCTAACTAGGCCGATTCAATAATTTTTTTTTTTGACACGAACCAAAATACACGTCTAGAGACGTACCCACGATCCACTAAACACATTTCTTAACCTAACCTAAGGCATCCATTAATCAATCGGGACTACCATAAAGAAAACATCACCATCATTAAAATAACTCTGGTTTTAACATTTCCTCGTTGAATCTCTCTCGTTTGTATTATGCAAACTCCTTAATTTGATTCACTACAGAAAATCTAGCATCTCTTAGTGGCTGTAGATGGTGAAAAAATGAGAGAGGGACAAGATTGTCAAAACACTCTCGAAACCACGACTTATTAAAGGCAATCGCCTATTCAGGCTCATCTTTATAAGCTCAGAGTGCAACCCATTCCGTGAGCAAAACAAACTCTCTATGAGCTCTCTCTTATGACTCCCGCGGGGAGGGTAATATCATGGAGCAGTACTGATAATCTCACCAGCATATTAAACCCATTGATCTGCTCAGAGCCGGATCGCTCAATGGTACACGGTGAAGAATCAACAGAGACGTATCCTCATGGATTTCCTCTTAATACGACTCAACATACGAGTCTTGGTGCAAACCTCGGGAATATTGAAGCTCCAGGCCGGTCCAGAGCTCTCTGAGAAGCACACATCAGCCTAAGCAGGCCTAAGCGGACCTAATCCCAAGTTCAGGATGGTCTAGCATACCATGGAGAAACACGCCATGACCCCAAGTGTGTCGTAGCAAAAGCACTCACACCACGACTAAGGCACATGCTGCCCCAAAGTCGACCTTGGCCAGATGCCAAAGCCATAAACGCCACATAGCATGGCACCACAAACCATGAGCCACCATGGATTCACAAAAATCAGCCTTGGCCAAGAGGCCAAGGCCATGGCGTAAGACGCCACAAACCTACTTAAGCCTTGGCCAAAGGCCAAGGCCATAACGAGGAATATAGCTGCAAACAGGCTGGCCTTGGCCATAAGCCAAGGTAGTGGTGCCATACTCCATGGCGCCACAACAAGTGGGCCTTGGCCAAACGCCAAGACCGTGGCGCCATGATCCATGGCGCCACAACAAGCTGGCCTTGGCCAAAGTCCAAGGCCGTGGCGCCATGAGCCATGGCACCACCATAACTAACGCCAAAGCGCGTTGAATTAGTCGGCCTTGGCCAAAGACCAAGGCCTTTGCCTCCTGGGCTATGGCGTTAAACACTTATGGCCTTGGCCAACAGCCAAGGCCACTCCTATACTCGTGTCCCGGAGGCACTACACTCCTGTTGGTCACGACAATTAGTCGTACAACTCTACTCTACTCAACTCAACTACGCAATATCTGCGTACCACTCGCTCGAGACATCAAAACATCACACGGGGGGATAAATTTAGGGGTATTGGTCTGACGGTCTACGGAAGTTGAAAGAAATTGATGGAGATAGTTGACAGTTACGAGAAGATGGCGCGAGTGGGCATGTTCCACACGACTCAGGCAGTTACGGAAACCAACGCATGTCCTCCACTCCTCCACTCTTCCACGACTTCCACCTTCTCTGTCGAGAGATCAGGGTGAGTTCAAACTATAAAAAGAGGCTTCCTCTATCTTCCAAGGCAGAACATTACGAACGCTCAGAACACCTAGAACACACAAAACAGAAACAACCAGAGCCTCAGAGAAAACACCTGAGAATCAAAACACGTTTCTAGCCTTGGAGATTTCCAGTCGACTTCACGACGGAGATCTTGAACTCTTACACCCAAAAACACATCCTCAACCTGATCTCAAGTTTCTTCGTTGTTTCCCTCCCTAGACCAACCTCTATCCTCTCTGTGACCGAAGCAAGACGGGAACGACCATCCTTGGTTTAGGATTGTCTTGTTCGACTTTGATCTTCGAGCACTACGAAAGTACCCAGAGACGGTACATTGTTTTTGCAGGTAAAAACAATGGCTAAAACTAATTGTTGTGTTTTGCAAAATCCAAGAAGAAAAGCCGTTATTTTTAGTTTTTTAAATTTTGATTAAGAATTATGAGAACACGATTTAATAACAGAGTTTATTTAATTAATCAATGACCAGTTTGGGAAAAAATCATCTTTGCTTCTCTACCAGAGAATTTAATCCCCTAAATACGACCACTGGCTACAGATCAAAATTCTAAGTTAATCAGTAGAAAATATACTACTACTATAGAACAATAAAGCTTCAAATTCTAAGTCGTTTATTTAATTATCTCAGTTTCTTTTGTTTCTTCTGCTTCCTCAATCAAGAAGGATTTTTAATTTGCCAAACAAATGAAATAACATAGTATTACATATCAAATAGAGAAATGATGATGTAGTTTATGTTCGTAATCATTCAAGAAAATTTCATATAAGAAGAAACATTGTTTATGCATCTTGCAGAGATTGATCTCCCACTGTGGTCGCAATTGTTTTAGGGTGAAAAACAATGTACTAAATAAGAGTACTTTCAAGTTCGAGATATCAAAGTCGAACAAATCTAGCCTAAACCAAGACAATGGTCGTTCCTAACTTGCTTTGGTCACAGACGAGGAGATAGGGTTGGTCTTAGGGAGGGAAGCAGAGAAAGACTGAGATCAGGTATTTCCGGTTGAAAAGGTATTGTGTGGGTTTTCTGAACAACTTAGGAAAATGGTGGTTGTCGAAGACAACTTAATTTTTCCTAAGATTTTGCAAGGATTTCACGAGTCATGAGTTACGAATTGAATTGAATTGAATTTGAATTCAAGTTCAGGTTGTGTTAAGTTGAGTTATCCCTGGAAAACAGATGGAATCATCTATTTATAGTATGTTCAAAAATACACCAATCTCTTGTTAATCATGGAGGAAAATGGTAAAGTGGAGATAGTGAAATGATGGAGTTACTCCCGTGGAGATGGATTAACCGCCAGTCACGCCCACTACCTATTACGCCAGTATTTCCCATGAACATAACCTCTTTCTAAGTGGGTGTCACGCCACAACTGCCGTATACCGCCAGACCAAAACCCTAATGTAAATCCCCCCATTTGTGACACGTTCGACATCTCTGTTGATTAATACGTATGACTCGTTGTTCGAGTCAACTTGTGCTGAATTGTAGATTTAGCTATCACTGGACATTGAGTCTTTAGCAATACTTATTATAAGAAAAACATTCAAAGATGTGAGATGACTTTCGTGCTGGAGAACATAGATACTCAGGAAATACCTCAAGCATTTGCTTGACTAGAATATGTATTGAAATGGGATTACTTCTATCACAATACCATGAATGGTAAGTCGAGCAAATCATGAAAACAGGCTTTGCCATAGATGACCAAGGCACGCCATAGGATGGCGTTGCCTGTAAGTTTAGTTTGGCCAAGTAGCCAGGGCACACCATAGGCTGGCGCTGCCAAAAATCATATTTGGCCAAATGGCCAGGGCAACCATAGACTGGAGCCATCCTAAAAGGGAATTGGCCAAGGCTATCATAGACTGGCGTCGTTCTGGAAGAATTGGCCAAGTGGCCAAGGCTACCATAGGTTGGCGCCGTCCTGGAAGAGAATTGGCCAAGTGGCCAAGTCTACCAAAGGCTGGCGCTGTCCTGGAAGGGAATTGGACAAGTGGCCAGGGCACGCCATAGGTTGACGCTGCTCAATTTTTGGTTTGGCCAAAAAGGCCAAGGGTGCCATAGGCTGGCGCCGTCCTAGAAGGGGATTGGCCAAGTGGTCAGGGCACGCTGCCCAAACTTAGGTTTGGCCGAAGTTGCCAAGGGCGCCATGGGCAAGCGCCGTCCAAGAATTAGGTTTGGCCAAGTGGCCAAGGCACGCCATAGGCTGTCGCTGTCCAAAATCAGGTTTGGCCAAGTGGTCAGGGGCGCCATAGGCTGGCGCCGTCCGTTTAGGCTTGGTCATAGGCTGGCATTGTCTTAATTTGGGCTTGGCCAAGTGGTCAAGGAACGCCATATGCTGGCGCTACCCAAAACAGGCCTGGCCAAGTGGCCAAGGCACGCCATAGGCTGACGCTGACTGTTGAGCTTGGTCATAGACTGGCCAAGGCATTTTCTGCAACCAGGGTCGTCATGGTTAGTCCCACTCTTCTGGTTAAATCATGTTTTGTAATGACTACACCAACTGGTGATCGCTGCCATAGCCCATACCATCAATAATTGGTGTCAAAGGGGCTTACTTACCCATGCTTACCTTTTCATGACTAGAATCGTTGCAGTAGTCATGCTCTCCTGGTTAGTGGGTGTCTCACTATGCTTTGTTAGGTATTTGTAAAGACTCATCTTTTCGAACATGGGTTTATTCTAAACCGAATACTTTTTACTGAGCCTATTAATGACCACCGCGTGAAACAGTGGATTTATGTTGTTTTTTTACAATTTTATTCTTGTGTCAAAATCCACCATCAACACTTGTCACTTGTTTATCAAAAAAAAAAAATTGTCTCCAATTGTGCAGTTTTGTGTAGCAAAAGGGAAAGGAAAGGAAAAAAAAACTAATCTAGCTTCCACCACCGTGTCTATATAATTGGGCAATTTTTCAAAATGGCCAACAAAATATTGCTAATTTCCAAAGTGACCACGTTTTTTCAACTTTTCAATAATGGCCGATATTGACCGTTTTTTGAAACAGAAGTTAAATGCCTATGTGGCACTTAACTGACATAGGAAAAAGACATTTTAACCCTCAGGAGGTTAGATCAGTGAGTTAAACCAATGAATCACTCTGATCCAACTGACTCAGTGAGTTAAACCAATGAATATTCTGACAAGCATGAGTTAAGATGGTGATTTTAGTCTTCATTAATCACTGGAATTACATAATTTCATACAGCATGAATCTCAATTTTCATCGACAATCAAATTGCACAACAATTATTAACAATCAAATACAAAATCACTGAACATAATCACAAAGATGATGATGGCAATCAAATTACAACAACAACAACCTAATTTGATGGCTGATTATTCTCTTCAAACCTTTTCCAAATCAGTAAATAAGTAGTACCTAATCTTTAGTTCCTGTTGACTTCAGATTCTCCATCGCAACAATAATTAAAACCCACCTTTTATCACCATCAACAACTCTCTAGGTAGATCTGTAAACGAAACATAGAGATCATCGAACAAAAACTACACATCCAAATTACATCAGTAAAATCCCCAAACCATTTGTTTCAAATCAAGAATCAAAAACCCAAATTTTATTAAAATCAAATAATGAAATCAGTGAAGAACATAAATTAATCAAACAAAGTGAAATAAAATACAAGCAATAATAATTGAGAATGTTATGATTTCATAATAAATTCACCAGTAGTAATAACAAATCAACACCGAAAATTACAGAAACACACAAAAGATCCCCGAATCTCCAACCAAGAATAGTAGCCCTATTCAAACACAAGAGACCCCATTCATACCATTAACACCAGAAACCCCATTCAAGTTCTTTATCATTTTCTTACCAAAATCCTTTCAAAATCACTCTTCTTCCACTACTGATAACGCCTATGGCCTAATCACTTCTTCTTAACTAATCACTTCTTCATAACTAATTGCTTTTCTACCCAAACCCCTAAATCTATCAGCTGCTGAAGGAGTTTTTCGACGAGACAAAAAGAAAAAAAAGAAGCAGGCTTGTTGGATCTAGGAGCAGGAAACATTTTCTCAGAAACCCTAACCCAACAGCAGAGAATGAAAGAGGAAAAAGAAATGATCGTGTGACTGATTTTGGTTTTAGGGTGCACAGTTACACGCGTGTGAGTTTACATGTGTGTTTGATTCATCTACTACCGTCTATTAAATGAGCGGTTGATCTGTACCAAGGATATGGTGGTAATTTCCATAAGAAATCTTGACTAAAATCAATGAATTTGACTTTTTAGGTGGGCCATAACGGAAAAGCTAACTGAATGACTATTCTGAAAAATGGCAAAAAAAAACGTGGCCGACATAGATATTATCCTTTTTTTTTTTTTTTTTTGCCATTTTAGAAATTTACCCTTCCAAATTCTGGTGGAATGCACTGTGCTTCATCCACCGTTTTTACTTGCAGTAACTGCCCATGGGCCATGACTGAAGAGCATATCATTCGAGCATGCCAACTGTCCAGCTGTCTGCAACTCTGACAGTAGTAACAAATTAAGGGTAAATGAGGGAAAACGACATTCTTCATCCGTTTTCCGTGGGTTCGGTGTACACTTTTATACTCTGTTTTCATTTCATTCTACCTACATGCATTTTCTGCTTACTCTCTCATCGCGTTAAAGAGAAATCTTACTACTTTTAGAAGATTGGGGATTTTTCTAGGGCATCGTGAGATTCTATATAGCTCTACAATGTTGAACTTAAGCATCATCTCCAGGTACGATTCTTTTCACAATTGAATCCTTTTTCAGTTGATTTTCCCGATTCTTGACTACTGAGAAAGAATTTGATCGGTTTATAAATCCAATGGATACTGTTGAGGATTTGGAGTGTGAGAGAAGAAGAAAAGATGAAGAAGTTGATTTTTGGAAGAGGAAATTCTTAGAGTTACAGAATCAATTTGTGATTCAGAAAGAAATTGAGTATAAAATCACTGATTTGGAAGAGAAATTAGAAGATGGTAGAATTAAGTATGGTGCATTGTATGTAGAACTTCAGGAGAAGAATGCAGAGATTGTTGCTGTTGAGAGTAAATTGAAGGAATCAAATGTGGCAAGGGTTTCTACTGAGAAGGAACTGAATAACAACAAGATTTTATGTGGTAAAATGAATGAGGAATGTATGAGAAGGTTCAAAGATTTGGAGATTCAAGCAGATTTGAGGCTGAAATATGAACTTGATTTGGAGAGCAAATTGGAAGTTTACAAAACTAAGTATGGGGAGTTGTGTGTGAGGTTTAGGGATATGAACAAGAAAGCAAGAGGGATTTCTCTTGAAAATGAACTGAAACAGTACAAGCAAATGTGTTCTCAAATGAAAGAGCAAATTGAGAGTCTAAGTGAAAGAGAGAAGAAGGAACAAGAAAGAATCACTTTCTTGGAAGAGGAAAATAAGAAGCTGAAATGTGACAAGGCAGAAAAACAGCTCCAGGACAATGAGAATTTGGAGGATGTCAAAAGAAGAGCTGAGGATGAGAATGAAGTTTTGAAGTAAAGATTATGGAATTGGAGACACGAGCAGACTTTTGGATGAAGAAAGGAATTGAATTGGAGAACGAGGTGGAAGTTTATAGAATTAAGTGTAATGATTTGTCTATGGAGCTTAAGAATAAAGAAATGGAGTGTGTTGGATTTGAAGATAAATTGTGGAATTTGTTGTCAATAAAAGGCGATTTTGAGAGTGAAACTGAACGGTATAAGACGGCATTCTTTGGACTGAAAGAGCACATTATGGGTCTAGCTGAAGATAGGAAGGATAGTTGGGAAAGAGAGAAGAAGTCACAAGAACGAATTACTTACCTGGAAGAGGTAGTCAAAAATATTGGAACCGGAAGAGAGTTGGAGACACAGGTCTTGATGCTGCAGGAGCCGCTGGACGAAGATAACTCAGCTTTGATATTATCAAATTCTCATGGTAATAGAATTTGCAGTGAAACGGATGGTGCATCCAATGCTGCTCATGTGCTTCCGTCGACCGTCGAAGAGAAGATGCTGAGTAACACTGAAAAGACTCTTACGTCTGCCTTTCCACCCATTTGCATCCCTGCATCACTTCACGGAAACAGAAATGAACATGTTTCAGGTATCAATGATATGCTTCTTTTTAATAATGTCTAAATGGTATTTAGTAGAGTGTTTTACATTTCCGCCTAGTAGTTTTTTGTGTCTTTATAAACCATAGGTGGATATTAGCTCCTACCATTTATCGCATATAAACAGACCATTTCTTTCTTGGTCTCTCTTTAACTAGTAAACATCCAGGGAACTACCAGTTGGAGTATTGTAGTAGGAAGAAGGTACCTGCTACAAAAGATGAATAGCTCATTAAAAATTTCAATGGTTGCAAAGACTTGATCATCTTTTGTCTTTTAACCTCGTAAGTGCTATAAACTTCTCTTTCTAATTAAAGTTTCTAAAAAATGGCAAACAGCTCGCTTAAATAACCATCTCAAACTGTTTCCCTTTGTATGACTGTGTAGGGTTTCTATTGATCTGTACTTTTCATGCTTACCCCTGCTGGCTGAATTCCATGGACAATGTGGCATTTCTAGGGGAATATAGCAAGTACTTGAATTTTGTTACTTAGTTGCTGAGTTTGTTTTACAATATGGAGTCCATTCCAAAATATTAGACCATACCTCAGATAAATCTGCATTTGGTGTACTGTTTGTGAGCAACACTAAATCCACTGCCAGGAACTGCCACCTGTTATTATCCACATCTTTGCGCATTCACTATATTAGCCTACTGGCATTTTGAGTATTGGTGTACATGAATCTTATTCAAATGATTAAAGACATTAAGAACCTCAAGTTTGGGATTTGAATTTGTCTTAGGATCTGTGTTTTTATTTTCATTTATTTTTTGTGTGCATGTATGTATAAATGCTTCTTATTTTCAATTTGATTCTGCTTTTAATCAAAACAACAGATCTTGTGAAGGCTGTTATGCTTTTCTCCAAAACCTCTCTCTTTTGTGAGTTGAGTTCTTACTTGTATTTTGAAACCTTTATCTTCTCTATGGATGAGTGCACCCATGCATTTTTAGTATTAAAACTCTCTTTGGTTAAAAAGGTACAAGTCTTGGTTGCAAAATCATTCCTGGAAAGAAGTATTCAGTTGCTTGACCAGTACCTGCAATATAGTGGTTGGCCTGATGGAAGACAATTTGATTGCAGAACTTTAGAATTTCCCGTTTTGATGGGTGGTCGGAATAAAAAAACCTTCTAGAAGTTTTTACTAAAAAGATTTTCCATGGCAAACAATAACTTGCTCACTTGTTTTCTGCACTAGATGATCTACTAAAGAACCGCCTAATAGTAGATAGGCCCAAGCGTGTGCGCTGCAATTATGAAGACAAACTTAAAATTTGTTTGTACAAACTTACAAGTACCATGTGTTTCTTAATTTCACTATCTCTGCACCACTGACTATTACTGATAATGCATTATAATCATGTTTTGGTAATTGTTGACTGTATGCAGGCTCGTATTATATGGTTAAGGATGATAAGATGAATACAGCATTAGCTTCAAGGATGGAATCAGTGACAATAGTAGAAAAGCAACCAGGTCATGAGTTTAAAGGGAGATCAAGTGAAAAGCTACTTATGCCCGAGCAAGGTAGTGTAGGTACATTGTTGAGAGGCATTATTGAGATTGACGACAGTGACCATGAAAAAGAGAATTCTCCTGATCATACTTGTAAAATCACAGACAAAGAAATGGATCAGTTTTCAACTGATGCTACTTCCCAAAGAGTTATTCTTACTGAACATAATCTGACTCATGAGAAGTGTTTGAAGCGGCCACTGTCAGATCAGAGATGTGAAGAATATGAAAGCATTTTTGAAGACGATGAGACATTAATCCCATTATCGGGAACAGCAAAAAGGCGTAGAATTACAGAAGCAATAATCAGTAAAACTAAAAGTGAAGATGATGTTACAATTCCAGTCAGTAGGACTGTGAATTCGTGTGGCAGAGGTCAAAAGAACAAAAATTCCATATCCTCATCAAGAAGGAGATCGGTTTCGCCGAGACAGTCTCCTGGAAAAAGTTACAGCGCAAACAGTACCATAGAGCATTTGCACAAAGAAAATACTGTGGATGAAGTTGTGTCAGACAGTGGGATAAATGTTTGGGTGGAACATGTGTAAAACTAAATTGCTCTGATAGTTCAAGTAGATATAGTTCTAGTGACTCAGAAGATTCGAAATGCATTGATTGGTCATATCAACAGGTTCTAGCTAAAATTAAACAAAACAGATTGAGAGCATCAAAATGGCAATTTGAGGCAGACATGCTATCTTCCTTTGAAGAGGATCTGGAACTTTGTATGAAGGCTGTTTGTACTCTCTATCGGCAGCAAAGTTAGAGACTGGATCTTCGTCTTCCAATAACCGAGGCTTTAACAAGTATGATGCACTCAGGTATGGTAGGGTATCAAGTCCCCTTTGTTAAGCTTCTATTTTTCCGCACCTGCTTTTGGATCACCATCCTCAGAACATAGATTCATAGAAGTGATTTTTTATCACAATATTCTTTGGTGCCATTTGCAGATTCATTCAGTACAATAGTTCTAGATTAACGCTTTAGCCTCTTACGTTTTACCGCAGGGGAACTGCGTTAGCTGAATTTTTGATGGATGGAGACCAAGAAGGTGACCTCAACAAATCTGTGAAGGACTTGGAGATGTTCGATCTAAAAGCTGTTGGAGATTGCAGGCGATTGGCGGTAAATTACTCAAAGCAATTATTCAGTATATATCAGAAGAAAGAAGATCCTTTCTTCCAAACCCTAACTCCATTACTCATCTCACTCAACTCATTAGTTTAAGTATGAAGCTCCTGTGTGCAGATCTGAAAAAGGAGGGATGTGGGTGTTTTTCATTGAGGGTTTTGTTTGTTGCCCCTCTCCTCAGATCTGCATGATTTCCTTTCTTGTGAAATCAGAGCCCATGATTCTAAACACTTTGATACAAAATCAAACAACCCTCCTCTTCTTCTCTCTCTCTCTCTCTAATCTCTGCTACTACTATTCTTTCAAAAAAAAAAAAAGATCCTTTCTTCCGTCCAGCCTAATTCAACAAATCGTTAAGAGATGGGGATTAGTTTGCACATAATTTGTAGATACCATGGTGTCTAATAGCGGTATATCTTAGTTACACCTCAGTTACACTGAGTTCTGTCGATTAGTCCTTTTTATTCTTACACCGCTGTGACACCTGGTCCAGGCTGTCTTTCCTTACAGCTGTCTGTTCTGTCCGTACAGGTTATTCTGTTATATAACCTGGTCGGTCAGTTGCATTTACTTCCAAGCTTTCTTTTCTGTGTTTTCTTGTGTCTGTAACTCTATCAGTTCCATTAATGGATCTCATTTCTTTACATTTTCTTGATCTTGAAATTATCATTTCAAGTCATT
>JAJJMA010222506.1:14636-25876 GCA_023529015.1 Papaver nudicaule | reverse complement strand
CATTATAACTCTGATTTATAATTAAAGCACCAAGTAGTACGTTATTGCCTAACTGTCGAGATTACTCCAGTTAGAGGTTTGGATATTGATTTTTGAGATCGTCCAGACTTTTACCATAAGACTCACGAGCCAAAACGAAAAGTTGGTAGTATTTCGGTACCCCTTCTTTTTCAAATTTAAACTCTCACAAACTTACGTTCTTCCATAAGAATTACTTTGATCTTTTTTTTTCCTCTGCTTCCCTCCCTAAGATCAACCCTTCTCCTTCTTGTGGAGAAGCAAGGCTTGAAAGACCGTTGTACGATTATTATGAATCAAAAGTACTAGCCTTGTACGATTTTGATATCACGAATCAAAAGTACTCTTTTAGCAGTTCATTGTTTTCACCCTAAAACACCTAGTTCAAGATTCCTTGAACAAGGTTATTATAAATTATTAAAATTCCTTAATTCAAGATCAATACTTAATTATCAAGTTGATCAATATACGAAAAGAATAAATCTATTGATCAATATACGAAAAGAATAAATCTATCACAGGTATAAAAACTAGCCAAGTATGGCAATAGATCACATGTGAAAGAGTAACCACTTTGGCCATGTTTTAGGATTCAAGTTTGCAGATCGTGCAACATATATAAGTGTTGGGCTTTGATCCAAACACAACATTAGAGGCGTTTCAGAGAAAGCATCATAAAAGGGGTTCACAAACTGGTTCACGAACAACAACACTTATATTTTCCCCTGACACTTTTTGTCTGCGATGTTCGCGAACCAACGACAGTTTTAGCCTTTCCTCTTCAAGACTATTTCGCTCATAACTTCTTCGTTATACAACGAAATTGAGCGATTCTTAGCGCGTTGAATTCGTCTCATCACAGACTGAACGATGGTGACCTTATCAATAATGTATATGGATCAGATATCCTCGGGTCTATATACAAGGGTGTACATTTAACGTCATAGGTATTGTTCTGAAGAGTGAGAACATTGTTTAGGTAGATAGAATGGTAGAATAGCAAGAGTACTTAAAGGAGAAATCAATTTTTACCAACCTTTGTGCAAAAATCAGGGGTACCGAAATACAACCAACTTTTCGTTTGGGCTCGTGAATCTTATGGTAAGATATGGACGATCTCGAAAATCAATATCCAAATCTGTGAAACCTGAGTTGGATCACAAGTGATCAATTCCTAAAAAGATAAGTCTCTGTAAATCTTTATTCAAGATTTGGAATTAACTGCAAGTTTTAATAGCGTACAACTTGTGTTCCTTGAATTATATAATCAGAGATATAATGCGGAAAGTAAAGCACACAAGACACCACAGATTTTTTAACGAGGAAACTACAACTTGTAGAAAAACCTATGGACCTCATCCAGATTGAACACCACATAATATTAACTGTCTATAAACACTAACTTACTATCACACTTCGGATTGGGATGTAGAAGAGACTGATTCCACCCTCCAAGTGAATCAGCTATTGTTGCAATCCTTTCGTCTCCTAGATCCCGCAAGACCCTACGCACTTGATTCCCCTAGCTGATGTGCGTTACATGCCTAAGGGCTGCTTTAACCGTTGTTAAAGGTTTTTTGTACTCAAACCGTCTTTCGACAGAGAATAGGTAAAGAACAATTTTTCCTTCAGAATATAATCAAGGTTTTGGAAAACTTGTTTTGTGCTTTGAGGAACCGTCCACAAGGCCAGGTATCAAAAGCACACAATTAGGATTTACACGAGAATCGTGACCTAATTATATTCTTACAAGAACAACTAGAGAACCTAGCGATATCTTGCAGAATCTCTAATCTATAGGTCTACCAACAAAAGTTGATATACAAAATAGATTGTATCTATCAATCTAGGGTTTACAACTTATCATCTTTGAATGGCTTTATTGCAGAAGAGAAGGACCGTAGAATAAACAAGGATTATATGTTTACCTGGATACAAGTTCAAAACTATCTAGAAGAAGAAGATAGTTAAACTTGTGCTTTACAATCCCCAAATAAAGTCTTCTTGATTCTCACCTTGTTCGCGAAGAACAGAATAGCAGAGAACAACCTATGTAGCACACGCACCAGCAAGGATGGTTTGTTAAGCTATATGTATGTCTATTTATAATGAATGGTTGCTTACCGATAAAGCTAAGATATCTTGTGCAACAAGTTAGTTAGTGACCGTGAAAACACGCTCGTTATAACTTGCACACAATGTATCTAGTCTCCTTTCACATGTAGAAACATTGTGAAAGGATAAGCCTTATCCCTTGACCTGGAGATATTCTACTAACCTTATCTCTTAACAAGATAAGTGTAACAAAATGCTAATCAGAACGGACCACAACTCACGTGTGAAAGTGGGCTGACATACCTAAAAGATGGACCTCAGAAACACGACAGGAAAACCCTAATCATAATTTTCCGCGGGCGGTTCGCGAACCGCAACACCTAAAAAGTGTTCTAGAAAGTTCAAGAAGATTTCGTAAGCTTTCCTCTTCTCTTTCCAGAATTCAGCTTTTAGCCACGCTTTTCAGTTTCAATAAATCACTCATAACTTCTTCGTTATACAACGGAATTAAGTGATTCTTGAAGCGTTGAACTCGTATTTACATTCAATACAACATGGAGACCTACTCAAAGGTCAAAGGTTGCCCTCACCATAACCAAATCTCCTCGGGTTAATATACAATGATGTAATTTCACCGTCATAAGCATTTTTCCACATAGTGAGTTCATTACTTCGATAGATAGAGATAAGAATAACAAGAGTTCAAGGAAAATTCAATATTTACTAAACTTTGTTAATGAAGTCCTTGATGATGTCTTTGTGGGTTCTTCAATCTTCATCTTCAAAGGTGGAGATCGACTTTAAACTCAGCTACCTCTATCTTAGTCCGAAGTAGACCTTTAGTAGGCTACATCAAGAATTGTGTTTTGGACATCTAAACTTGAAAACTATCTTGACATACCAACGCTAGTGGGTTTGACCGAGCAATGCCCTAACACTTTGATCATGAAGTACTCATGACGTCTTCGTGTGATCTTTAATATCCAATCTTCAAAGGTGACTTAAACTCTACTCCGTAAACTTATCTAGTCTGAACTGACTTTAATAGACTAAATAAAAAATTGTTTTTGACATCAAAACTTGACGACTAACTTGACATAAACGTTAGTAAGTTAAACCAATGTTACGACCCATCCTCCACCGATACTGTCCCCATCCCTTCACCCATCCCTGGGAGATCACTCATCCCAGGACTACCCCTGCCCGAGCACCCTTAAATGTAGAGTTTTTCCAACTTATGAGTTAATTATGCTCGAAAAAGCCTCAGTGTTAAGGAAAGGACAAACCTTTACTTATTACTTATATTCCATTTCGGCGAACCCTATTTGTCGAATCGGGGTATTACAATACCACCACTTTTATATTTGAGTCGTCCTCGGCTCCAGGATATATTTTTCAAGCCCAGACCTTCGACATTCCCTACCCCTCATGACGAGCTACCTGGTTTTTTCCGTTAAATCCCAAATTGTATTAAAAAATCATAGAGTTACACATAATAACATAAAAGTAGCTTCAAGAAAAGAGGACGAAAAACGAAAATAAGGTACATTTGGGAACTCAATAGAATTAAGGAAATCTGGTTTCCCCATGAAATATGCGACCATTCCATATTGTAAATTGCAACCCCTCTTAGCCATTGTGTTTGCCGAAAAATTAGCCTCTATAAGAGTGTGAACAAATCAAATCCGGGAATAAGCCAACCATCTATGAAGTAAATACCATGAAATCGCACTGGATTTGAAAGTCATAATAACTCCCATAGAATCCGCACGAATTAACACATTTGCAAAGCCCAACTGAGCATCCCATTCAAGTCCTTTAATAATCGTTTGGACTTCCGCCAAATTTTTTGTTATTGCACCCAAGCCCATTGCCATAGCACCCACTACACCAGACTCTGAATTTCTCGCAACTACTCCCAGACCAGCCTCACCTGGATTTTCCTTAGCCGCTCTGTCACATCACAAAAGGATTTCATTGGTTTCAGGAGCCTCGTAGTAGCAAACAATAGGGTCTGAACACTTCACTTGTCGATGTTTTACTTTGAAAAATTCCAGCAGCATTAGATCGTAAGTAGTGTTATACATATAGCCACGCAAACGGATTGAAAACTCATGAACCACCTGAAACATACGCAGCTTGAAATTATGCAGTGTCAACCTCTTCTGCTCATATATGATCTTGTTTCTATTCTTCCAAAGCTCCGACCTGACAACCAAAATCGTAAGAAGCCATAAATCCTTCGTCATTCTACTTCTTGGACCCCAATCAACCAACCCCCTCCAGCGTACTCTCTCACCTTTGACAGGGGAACCGTCGTTGTCTCTAATACCATCTGTAAGAACCTCCACCTATACAATCCCGACTTAGCCACTTCGGTCATCCGAAAGTGTGGGGTTTTCAAAGGGCACGGTTGCGGTCATCCGTCAACAACTTCCCGGGAGGTCACCCATCCCCGGACTACTCCCGCCCGAACATGCTTAATTGTAGAGTTTTTTCAACTTATGAGTTAATTATGCTCGAAAAGGCCTTGGTGTTAGCAAAGGACAAAGCATTACTTATTACTATATTCCATTTTGGCGAAACCTACCTGCCGAATCGGGGTATTACAACCGATTATGGATCTAACAGTCTCCCTTTGTCAATTTTAGTTACAAAACCAATTTTATATATGGATTTCATAAAATAAGACAATTAAGCTCAATCATATCATGTAACTTGATTTCTTGAAATCTTCAACTTCTCTAAAGAGTCTTAATTCATGTGTTCATGTAAGTTCTTGTTGAAAAATTCGCAGTAACATACAATAATCCCTAAAGAATCTCAATGAGTCGAGTCTAACTGGACAAAGATGATGATCCACAAGAGTCTTTGGAGAACTTAAAGTGATATTATCACTTGTTATGAACTCTCCTTTAATCTTTATTTGATAACTTTTTTGTTATATTTGACAGTGATCGCTCAAATTATTTATTTTTTTTTGAGAAACTTCCCATGGCATTGGCACACTGGGAAGTGAATTTATTAAAAAATCAAGAAAAAAGAATGAGGGGGGCTAGGCCTGACCTCAAAGAGACAGACGAAAAAAATTAAAAGAGAGCAAAAGCAAAAAGAAAAAGCAAAGAAAGCAAAAAATAAAAAGATTACAGTCAGCAAAATCTGTAAACTGGCAGGTTCATCCTGTCAACGCCCAGCCTATGTCGCACAAAAGTAGGTGGTTGATCCCACCATCTAGACTCAACGGAAGCTCCATGTTTTGCCAAGAGATCTGCTACTGCATTGCCTTCACGATATATATGCGAACATCTGAACTCAATGGAGGAAATAAACCTCATGCAGTTAGACCAATGAGTAGCGAGATTCCACGGGATTATACTTGGGTTAACAATAGCAGCAAGAATTGCTGTGGAATCACATTCCAACCAAAGTTTTTGAAACCCTCTAAATTGCGCCAACCTCAAAGCATAAATAGCACCCCAATATTCCGCCATCATAGAGTTGTCTGTACCAATGGATTGAGCTAAACACCCACGAACAAGGGTGTTATGATCTCTAAAAATCACACCACAACCCGCAGCACCAGGGTTGCCAAGGGAACAGCCATCGATGTTTACTTTTATCCAGCCATAGACAGGGGGATGCCACTTAACTTCCAGAATCATGGGAGCTTTAGGAAGGCTTCTCTTTAGCTTGAAAGTGTTAAGGATTTGCATATCCATTGTTGTGCCAAAAGAGAAACCCTTGACATTAATACCCGACTCGCAAACAAGGTTCAGGAGCTTCTTCACAGCTACGTGCGTAGGAGTAAGCACATGATCAAAACGAAGCTTATTTCGACAGTCCCATATGAGCCAAAAACAGCTCGTCGTCGCAACCCAAAGTAAGTTCCTTACCTGAGAGCAACCCTTATAACTTATGATTGAAGCAAACAACTCCGCCACAGAAGAGGTAGAGATGGTGTATTGAAAAACAGTAGCAATCCAGCTCCA
The DNA here is from genome assembly GCA_023529015.1 of Papaver nudicaule. NCBI lineage: Eukaryota > Viridiplantae > Streptophyta > Magnoliopsida > Ranunculales > Papaveraceae > Papaver > Papaver nudicaule. Next base: position 19,814 of record JAJJMA010222506.1, on the reverse strand, counting down.
TAGAGCAGCAGCGAAGGGGCAGGCAAAGAATAGATGGTGTTGGGTTTCTGTACAACAGGGAGTTGGACAGAGGCTGCAGCAATTTACCGTGGGTATTACACAAAAACGCATAGTATCATCTGTTGCAATTCTTCCATGCAACAGTTTCCACACGGTTGCGGCTCTTCTTGGTGGAGTTTTAACAACCCATAAGTCCTTGAAGTCATTAGAAACAGGCGATCTGGGGCGACAGGAATTAAAAGCAGATTGCATGGTGACACCGCCACTACGACTCAGGGTCCAAACAAGCCTATCTTTCTCATGGGGACCAAAAGAAACTTCATTTACGGCCTGCCTGACGGTGTTGTCTAACTCTGGATTGTAAGAAGGAAAGAACCAGCTATCATTTACAATGAAACCTTCGACTGTGTTAAGCATATTAGATGTGTCCAACTCGAGGAAATCACCAATGGAAGCTCCTAAGGAAGGGCACCAGTTATCGTTCCAAAAATCCACAGACGTACCATCCCCAATCAACCATAGTAAGTTGCATTTGATGATTGACCATTGGTTGCGAAAACCCGGCCAAATCGACGATTTCTTGTAATAAGAACAATTAAGAAACCTCGCTTTAATGAAAGAAGACCATTCCGCAGTGCCAGTCATTACTTTCCAAACCATTTTCATCAACGCAGCGCGGTTTACATATTACAGAGGCTTGATATTTAACCCACCCTCATCATAAGGAAGGCAAAGCTTCTTCCAGGCTATAGTGGTATGTTTAATAGTAGAGATATCACCAGACCATATGAAATTACGTATCCATCTCTCCAAAATACGAAGACAAGTTCTCGGCCACTCATAGACATGAAAGCTATAAAAAGATGAACTTGTAATGACTGTTTTAACCAATTCCACTCTTCCCATCATCGAAAGAGATTTGCCTTTCCAAGTAGCAAATTTTAGTTTGATTCTGTCCATGATAGGCTGAAGAAATCTCTTTCTCGGCTTACCTTTAAAGATAGGGACTCCAAGATATTTAAAAGGACTAGAGCCAAGAGGTATACCGTAGTGAGCCGCAAGATCTGTAGCTCTATCAGTGATATGCTTGCTAGCATAGAGCGTGCATTTGGCCGGACTAATACGTTGACCAGAGCAATTCCCATAATCATGAAAGGCTTGCATAATTCTATCAACATCTCTTTTCGTACCCCTACAAAAAATCATTATGTCATCAGCATAAAGTACATGAGAGGGAGAGACAACACCTCTTGGACAAGAAATATGATGTACTCTTCCTTGAGTAAAAAAGTTTGAAATTGCACGGCTTAAAACATCTTCTGCCAGGCAGAAGAGAATGGGCGAAAGAGGGTCGCCCTGACGAACTCCTCTCGTGCAACCAAAATAGCCCACAACTCTACCATTTACAATAATAGATAGCTTAGCAGAGTGGAGAATCGTATTTATCCAACCCACAAAGCGCGTACAAAAGCCAAAAGCAGACAGCGTATGTAAGATGAAGCTCCAATCGAGGGTGTCAAAAGCTTTGCGAATATCAAACTTTAGAGCAATATTGCCCCCGTAGGTTTTGTAGTCAAGGATATTGATTGCTTCAGAAGTAAGAGCAACACATTCGAAAATACTACGAACCTTGATAAAAGCTCGTTGTTGTGGGGAGATAATGAGAGATGCAATTGGACTTAATCTGTCCGCCAAAATTCTGCCAATGATCTTGAAGTGAAAATTACCCAAAGCAATGGGTCTGAACTTGTCAATTGTGTTGGCTCCAGGTTCTTTGGGTATGATGACAACATGGGAGGCATTTATATTAGGAACAAGCCAACCCTTCTCAAAGAAGAATTGAACAGGGTTGACGACATCTACGCCCACAATATCCCAAAAAGTGGTGAAGAAAATTCCACCAAATCCATCTGGACCAGGAGCACCATTAGCATTCATAGAAAAGACAGCCTTCTTGACTTCAACCATATCACGGACTGAAGTGAGGACATTGTTATCCTCAGTGGTGACCAAATGATCGACATGAGAGTTAATAAAGTCTTCAAATGCCACTGTATCAGGAGCAGACGCATAAAGTTCTTGAAAATAATGAAGAACATGGTTTGAAATATCCTCTTGTGAAGTCAGAAGCTCATTATCAACCACTAGATGAGAGAGTTTATTTGTAGAAGCTCTGATCTTCGCATACTTCTGAAAGAAACGGGTACAAGCGTCACCGTCCTTCACCCATTGCAATCTAGATTTATCACGCCAGAAATTACGCTGAACAGTTAAAGCTTTCACCATCTTGTTAGATGCTTCTACTTCCAATAAATGAAGGTCATCTGTATAGCCTTCAGCCGCTATCTTGTTTTGGATTTCTTCTAACTCTTTAGTAGCACTATCTACTGCCAGCTGGACATTACCAAACACCTCTCGATTCCAAGATTTTAGCACAGTTTTAAGATGCTTCAATTTCTGCATGAGAACATACATTGGGCAGCCAAAAAATTGCACTTGCCAAGCTGTGTAAATAACGTCTCGTAAACCTGGATGATGAAGCCACATGCTTTGAAATTTAAAAGAGGAAGCAAAACCTGTATCACCTTTGGAAGCTTCAAAAAGAAGAGGGTGATGGTCAGACTTGATTCTTGGGAGAGTAGAACAAATAGAGGAGTCCCAGTGAAGCAACCATTCTTCATCCCACATAGTTCTATCCAGTCTAAGCTCCGTATGCTCATTTCCTGTGCGACTATTCGTCCAAGTATAAACAGCACCTTTGGTATCAAGATGATGCAGCTCATTAGCTTCAGAAAATAGCAGGAACTCATCACAAGAAATTTTCTGAGGAGGGGGACCAGAAGATTTCTCATGAGAGCCTAAAACCGCATTGAAGTCGCCAATTACACACCAAGGTCCTTTGTGATTTGAATGAAGATGTGTCAAGTCTTGCCAAAGTTGACGTCTGGTAATGTATGAAGTGGAAGCATAAACACCGGCAATATAGCAGAGTTTACCGTCCAAGTCGATCTCACAAGTTATTTGCTGGGAAGTAGTGGAAACCACCCGAGGGTTCAGGTTATTGGAACACAGACACCAAAGGTTTGGAAGCATAGAGATACGCACATTAGTATCTACCAACTTCAGGTTTAGAGAGTCCCAGAAGGAAGCTGGAATAGACAAAAAATCAATCCACGGTTCTGCAATAAATACAAAATCTGGATTGTACTTACGGCAATGATTGGCAAGAACTATTTGCGTGTCGTCATTGCCAACACCACGCAAGTTCCAGTAGAAGACTCTCATTGAGTTACTGGCATACTATTCCTTGGACGCATATTCCAAGGTACAGTGTGCGTAGCAGCTTGTTCCTTTCTCGCTCTTTGCCGTGCTCTTTTCTTCTGGGATTTGGAACGAGCTTCCTGAAATGGTTCCTCTTGATTGTTCTGTATTTCATTATCATCATCACCACTGACATGTTGAGTAGAAGCATCATCATTATCATCATTTTCCGTATGAATACTAAAATGGCCATCTGTTTTGTCTACCGAGTTGTTGGGAGTAGCTGTATCAACATTCGCATCAGTTGCAGAATGAATATGATCATCTGCCTTATCCGTATGCATACTAACATGGTCACATTCCTTGGTTGCATCTTCAGATGAAGAAGACTGATTATTCTCAACAGCAGGGTTAAACTCACTCTGCATGCTGACTTTTTCCTTGTCATTATTAATCTTCCTAGGGACATAAACAAGCTTCTTTACAGGGTGTTTTTCTCCTTTGTCCTTTGAAGCATCATGTCCTAGTTTCTTTCTGCAATCGCCTTCAACATGTCATATTGTTTTACAATAGTCACAATAGTGTGGAATTTTTTCATAGGCAACTGACGCAAAGAATTCATAGTCTTTACGTTCTACTAGCACTTCAGTTAATAATGGTTTAGAGAGATCAACCTCAACCAGCACACGAGCATACAGACCGAAACGTCTAGTTAAAGTAGCGTTGTCGATGAAAAGAGGATCACCAAGCGCACTTGCAATCTCAAAAAGAGTCTTAGATCTCCAATATTCATATCCCAAATCATAAATCCTGACCCAAACTTGAGCTAGAGTCTGGTTTTGGTTGTAGGGGTTGAAATCAGGAACCCATTTACGAAAGTGAAAGATATCAGGTTTTAGATTACAAGCGCCTGATGAACGAACCTGAATCATATCTTCCTCACAAGAAATCTTAAAACAAAGAAACCCTTGCCCAATGGAGAAATAACCCATGGCCTCAGGTTCCAAAGAGTTTGTAGCTTCGACTGTATATCATTCATTTTAACAGGGGATGATCCCTTTGGCAGAACTAGACGACCTATGAGGCAGTTCTTACATTCTTGGACACCCAGCTGGTATTCATCCTCCGTGATGCGGATTGAAACGTGAGATCCATTAAATCTTGGTTTAGCAAGCTTTTCACTATCAATATCTAGGGTTTTAAACGATGAAACCTTACTAGCATAAGTCCCAGCAGAAACCTTAGTGATTTGGGGTATATCTGTATTCGGTGTAGACGTATTAGCTACGCCATTAGAGACGGTATTAGAAGAAGAAAAAGGAGCTAAGAAACCCCATGGACAATAAGCATTGTCCTTAGGAGAAGAATCAGATGTAGCTCAAATTATTTACCCCTCCTTGCATGATCCTTCGTAGAAGTACATATGTAGCAACATGGTGTATTCTACTCCTATGAATGTGATCCACGAAAAGGAAATCCATATGTATTTTTCACATATTTGTCACAAAGATATAACAAACGCGTGAGAGAAGGGTTTTAGGCTAGATTAACAAGGGATGTCTAAAGGCTTCGTACCAAGTTAGATGATTCAACTAATATATCATAACGAAGATCTCTTAGTTAGTTCATATTATGGAGAGAAAAAAGTACATCTCTCCTTTTGTGACTTCTCAAATTATAAAATATCAATGTATCCTTTAACCGGATTCGTGTTCTAATAATTCTTGTGCATTCCTCATCGTATCTAACAAGGGATTAATTGGTGAGGATGCATATCAAGTTGTGTTGGGGTGAATAATACCTTGTTCACCATTGGTGATTAAAACAAAATCTCTTTTTCACCACAAGTAGGTATTAGCTTTGATTCTTTTTTGCCTTCGTCTTGTTCTTGTTTATCACCTTTAACCCAAGACTCTT